>JARGCV010000042.1:2140000-2385000 GCA_034064705.1 Bothrops alternatus
AATAAAGCAATGGATGAGAGAATTTGCAGGGGTAGAGTGGAAGATCATAGACAAACCAGACCGAACTTGTCATACAGCTGAACATTGGAACCCAAAATAGCAATGTCTGTGATGTTTGGGTTTTTTTTTAAAAAAATTTCTTTATAAAAAAGAGATGAGGAATGTCTGGACGAGGCTGCTCCTTCTCAAGGCCTTGAAGACTTGGTTTTGTGTTTGAGTATGGGGTCCTGATGATGTGGGTGAGCCCATTTCTTGATTCCATTAACTCAGGGGGTCTTCAAACTTGGCCCTTTTATGACTTGTGAACTTCAACTCCCAGAATTCCTCAGCCAGCATGCTGACCATGCTGACTGAGGAATTCTGGGAGTTGAAGTCCATGAGTCATAAAAGGGCCAAGTTTGAAGACCCCTGCATTAACTGTGATGAACGATTATTAATTGCTGCTGTTGGTCGTATTTCTCCGCTGCTAATTGTTGACATTTAAAATTGTGTTACGTTGCTTTTATTCCTTTGTTACGTACGTACTGTTAGCCACTGAGAGTCATGAGCAGCTACACCAATTTAACCAATCAAGTCATTTAAAGGGTTATCTATGTATTACAGGTCTGTTCTTAACAAATTCTAACTATTTCAGTATTATTGTCGAATTCTATCCTCACTCCAGCCGCAGTATTTTCATCGAGGTTTAGCTTTTATTATGCAAAGAGATTAGCTTTATGTGCAGAGCTGTCATTCCAGCTAGAAATCTTATATGTATGTATGTATGTATGTATGTATGTATGTATGTATGTATGTATGTATGTATGTATGTATGTATATGCTAAACATTCATAAAACACCCAAAACTGTAGTTTCGCTTCTGCTCTGAATTGCTAGCTCTTCGCTGTCATCTAAACCAGAGGTCTCCAATCTTTCTCAGTTGGTGGACCGGAGGGAAAGGGAAGGGGAAGCATTTAACATGCGCCCGTGCATGCGCACACAAATGGGGCAGTGCTAGTGCCCGCATGACACTAGTGGTGCCCTGTTTTTGGAGGCCGGTGCCCCGTTTTCACTACCCAATGCCGTTTTCGCTACGCAGCATCCCATTTGCGTAGCAGCGGTGCTACAGCGAGTGGGCTTGAGTGCACGCACACATATCCACGCACTGGCCAGCCTGTCCCGCAGCCCACTCGCTAGCAGGCCATGGCCCACAGGTTGGCGACCCCTGATCTAAGCCCTGACAGCTTAAATAAGCCCTTCCTTCCTCTCATGCACAGGATTTTGTTGGTACACTTGTAAGATTTCCCATGTAGATAATTAAAAAGTTTTTTAAAAAAATAAAGGCAGAATTCCAAGGAAAAAAAGAACAAGAAACTGCTATCCTTGAACTGGGAAAAACTAGTGGAAATCTCTTCAGCAGCCTTGCTAAATTATTGCAATTAACTCAAGAAGTATGGAAGAGTCCAAGAAAAAAGGCTTTGCTTCAGAATTTAGGTCCACTCCAAGAACAGGTTAATTGTTTTAGTCTTCAATTGCATTCCTTAGTAACTTCTTCTCCTCTGTGTGATATTGTCTCTCGTTTCTATAATGCAGTGTTTCTCAACCTTGACAATTTGAAGGCATGTGGACTTCAACTCCCAGAATTCCACAGCCAGCAATGCTGGCTGTGGAATTCTGGGAGTTGAAGTCCACATGCCTTCAAATTGTCAAGGTTGAGAAACACTGCTATAACGGAAATTGGCCTAACTTCTTCAGGCTATTTCCCAAAGGATTGCATTTTCTGCATTAATTTCTCGTGAGTTGAAATCTCGTTTCAAAACAAGAGGTTCTGCTGGGGCTCATTAATTAGAGCAGTCTGCAGTCTGGCCTATAGTTTTATAGATCCAATCTCCATTATGGAGATCCTCAGTCATCCAGGTCATGGTTGTCCCAAAGGTGCTTTTTCCAAGAGGCAACTGGACCACCTTCTTGGTTTTTCCTTAAAGATGTTTAGCTTCTCATCCAAGTTATATAAATCAGGTTTCATACATTCTTTTGGCTTCGATGCCACTCAAGTTTAGGAAAAGTCATAGTGGCTTGCATTCACCAACATATGGCATGTATGGAAACTAATCAAGGAGAGAAGCAACCTAGAACTAAGGAGAAATTTCCTGACAGTGAGAACAACTAACCAGTGGAAAAAGCTGCCTCCAGAAGTTGTGTGTACTTCATCACTGGAAGTTTTTAAGAAGAGATTGGACAACCATTTGTCTGAAATGGTGTAGGGTTTCCTGCCTGAGCAGGGGGTTGGACTAGAAGACCTCCAAGGTCCCTTCCAACTCTTGTTATTTTGCATTTTGTATACGAAGTTAAAAACCTCCATCCAAAGTCCATCATAACAGGCATCAGATCCCTGACATCCCCAAACTTTCTCGTAAAAAGCCAGGTCTTCACAACTCTTTGGAAGTCCAACCGGGAAGAAGCAGTCTGGATATCTTTGAGGGCTTTTTTTATAATAAAGTTTAATTTAGAGAAGGGCTCTCCAAAGTTGGTAACTTTACAACTTGTGGGCTTCAACCCCCCGGAATTCCCCTGCCAGGGAATTCTGGGAGTTGAAGTTCACTGGTCTTAAAGTGGCCAGACCCCTGTTTTAGAGTTACACCTTGTAGTTACAGCCTTTCCTGGGCCAAGAAGACCTGCTCACAGTCACTCGTGCCCTGGTTACCTCCCATACAGACCGTTGTAATGTGGTTCATGGGACATTGTCTTTGAAGAGGATCCAGAAGATAAATTGGCCCAGGCTCTGAAGGCTAAAACAGTAGTCCTCAACTTACTACAGTTTGTTTAGTGACAGTTCGGGGGGAAAAAAAGGGACTTATGAACGTTTTTCACACTCACAATGGCTTGCAGCATCTCCAGGGTCAAAATTCAGACACTTAAGACAACTGACTCATATTTATGACAGTTGCAGTGTCCCAGGGCCATGACATGGGATCCCCTTGTGCAACCTTCTGACAAGCCAACTCAATGAGAAAGAACTATCTTACCAACAACTCCACTGATTCACTTAACAGATGTGGCAAGAAACGTCATAAAACGGGGCAAAGTTCACTTCACAAACGTCTCGCTCAGCAACAGAAATTTTGGACTCAACTGTAGTCATAAGTTGAGGACTACCGATATTTAGCATTTGACAAGGAAATCCTCAAATAAAATTGCTTGCACAACCAATTCTGCACAATACAAAGAATATTATATTGTTAAACGATAAGATACTTTCCCTCTCTCTGTCTCTGTAACAGCTTTGAATTATTTAAATTTTACTTAATTTAATGAAACCTCTCTATACAGTACTTGCTATGAAGAGGAATTGTCTAGGCATTTACCTAGTTCGATTGTTTAATTGGTTTATCTAATTTTTATAGCCTCCCTCTAACTGAGTTTGTTGTTCATTTTTTCCCCTTTTTCAGTTTTGCGGAAAAAACGTGGAAAGGCACAACGTAGGAGATGCAGAATCAATTTTAACCAATTTAAAATACTGTAACTCGTTTTAGCAGGCCTTTTCAACAGATTAAAGAGATGTTTTTTTAAAGACAGACATCCTGAGCTCTTTCGGGAGAGGGTTTTTCTCATAATATGATTTTTATTTTTTTTTTGCTTCAGGCATCAACACTTCAAAAGTTGCCAATGTTTCAATCTTGAGTGCTTGAGGGAGGAGAAAGAAGCTCTCAGACTTTAAAGAAAATGCTAATACTATACATCGGAGGGAAGGAGGCGATACTGGTTTATCTACCTCCCCGCCTTGAGTTCCTTTTTTAAATGTTTCAAATCTACTATAAAACTCTTTTATACCAAGGAAGAGAGTCCTCGGAGGCTGTTAAATTTGAGATAAGTGGCCATTGTTAACCTTTATTGCCAAAGCTTTAAAAACTCATCCTACGTAATTGTAGAGTTAAGGCAGATCAGGGCCTGGTTAATCAGAGTCTTTGCCAGCGAGTACCATATTTCCGGTGGTCTAACTGAGGTAGGCTGACAAGCACCCCAATTTTTGACAATGGCTGAAAAACTTTGGAGATCGGTATCAGTATCACCCTGTTCAACCCTTATGAAACCAGATTGCAACGCCTTGGTCTCTTCAGCCTTGAAAGACGGCGTTTAAGGGGTGACTTGATCGAAGTATATAAAATCATGCATGGGATAGAAAAGGTGGATAGAGAAAAATTCTTTTCTCTATCACACAATACCAGGACAAGGGGGCACTCCCTAAAGCTCATAGCTAAGAAAGTGAGGACAAATAAAGGGAAATATTTCTTCACCCAGAGGGTCGTTGGTTTATGGAATTCACTTCCTGAAGGGGTCGTGACAGCTGTCAGCCTTGACAGCTTCAAGGCAGGGCTAGACAGATTCATGGATGCCAAGTGTATCGGTGGCTATTAAAACGGATGTCCATGTGCCGCCTCTATGTTGGTTGAGGCAGGCAGGATTCCCTTGAGTACCATTTGTTGGGGGTCAAGGGAAAGGGAGGGTTTTGCCTTCTCTTTCTGCTCAAGATCCCCATGTACAATTGGTGGGCCACTGTGTGACACAGAATGCTGGACTCGATGGGCTTTGGCCTGATTCAGCATGGCTCTTCTTATGTTCTTATGTTAACTTTGAATGGTGGCTGAACAAAGGGGTGTAACTCAAGGGCTACCCCTAATCAGTTTCTCCCAATTTAAGCCAGACCAGCAAAGGCCCAGGACAATCCCAGAAGCTGCAAGTAACAATCAGTAGAGATGATTCAACTCAGGCTCAGAGAAACAACTGGGATGTTTACTTATTAATGGGGTGAGAAAAGAGGCATGTTTTAGAGCAGGGGGTCTTCAAACTTGGCCCTTTGATGACTTGTGGACTTCAACTCCCAGAATTCCTCAGCCAGCCTCCATTTTGTTTGCTAGATTTAAGACAAACATGGCCCACTGTGTTGGCCTTTTTGGCAGCTGCAGCACACGGCTGGCTCATATTTAGGTGATTGTCCACTAGGACTCCGAGGTCCCTCTCACAGTTACTTACCTACTACTATTGAGCAAGGTACCCCCTATTCTGTACCTGTGCATTTGGTTTTTCTTGCCTAAATGCAGAAGAAACTTGCTTTTTTCACCATTGAATTTCATTTTGTTAGATAGCGCCCAGGGTTCAAGTCTGTCCAGACCCTCCTGTATCCTAAGCCTGTCTTCTGGAGGGTTGGCTATTCCTGCCAGCTTGGTGTCGTCTGCAAATTTGATGAGTTCCCCATCTATCCCCTTATCCAGATCGTTGATGAAGATGTTGAAAAGCACTGGGCCCAGAACAGAGCCCTGGGGCACCCCACTACACACTTCCCTTGTCTCTTTTTTTTTTTTAAAGGAAGCACGCACCATGTTGTGGCATTGTATGACTCTGGTGTGGCAGGACCTGTCTGAATAATCTGAATAAGCATTAAGGCTGGGATGAGTTGGCTTCATTGCAAACAACAAAAGTGGCAAACGAGTTATTGAGGTTCGCAAAGCGGTACATTCATCACACACACAAATTGTTAATAAAAAGTAACCACATATTACCGTCCCCACTAATTTCGTCTGTTGGTCCCGGGTAGCATGCAAAAAAAGAGAGAAAGCGGAAGGTAAAGAGAGAGCCGGGGAAGGGACAAAGGAGGGGGGGGAAAGGGAGAAGAAACGAGAAAATACAGCATTAAAATCACAAGTAAGCTAAAGAGAATAAAAAACAAATTGCTACAAGTCATATATATACATGCCCAGGTTCGAGGAAATGTGACAAAGCAGTGATAATTCAGGTGTTTATTGGGATCCAATAGTGTATTTCGATACAGCAATCACAACGGGCAGGCAGCGGTCAACACACTAATTTTAGTACAATTTGGAGAGAAAAATGAGGCCACTGGTTTTTTCTCTCTCTCTCTCCACTGTAGTCTCTCTCCTCTCTTGACAAGAGTCATTCTACTGTATGATTTCGATATTCCACTAAATGTCAATGAAATAAAAGTTGCCAGCCTAGGGAGATGGGATTGAATTAAGTTTGAATGTTGTTGAAGAAACTGAGCATTTACTGAAAATGGTTCTTTCCCCCCCCCCATATAGACCAACAAGAAAAATATATCCTTCCATAACCCAGTTTCAGGTAAATCATAACAGTTTTGGGGACATACTATGTGACATTTCCATTTGATTTTCTGAAAGCTTTTCTGGATGGACCCGAGGTTGTACGTCAACGAACGATCCTTTATTTTATCTTTATTTTATTAAGGAAATTTATACGGCTGCCCGACTCGTTTGTGCGATTCTGGGCAGCTGACAAGAGATTAAAACCCCAGTATAGAAACCAATAAACTTCCAAAGCCTTTTTGCCGACGACCATCAGCCCCAGCCACTTTATGGGCACTGCATCACACTAGGGTCCCCAGGCCCGTCGGCAGAACCCTGATTCAGGGCCTTTTGAAAAAGCGCCTCCCGTGGGGAACAATCAAATATAGGTAGTCCTCAATTTACAACAGTTCAATTCAGTGACCAATTGAAGTTACAAAGGCATTGGGAAAAATCAAGGGACTTATTGCCCTTTTTCACACTTACAACCGCTGCAGCACCCCACGGTCACGTGATCAAAATTCACCGGCTCACATTTATGACAGCTGCAGCATCCCGGTGTGTGTGTGTGTGTGTGTGTGTGTGTGTGTGTGTGTGTGTGTGTGTGACGTGATCCCCTTTTACTACCTTCCGACAAGCCAAGTCAGATTCACTTAACAACCGTGTTCCTAACTTCACAACTGTAGGGATTCAACTTTAACAACGGTGGCAAGGAAGGTGGGGCAAAGCTCACTTCACAAATGTCTCATTTAGCGATGTACATTTTGGGCTCCATTGTGGCTGTAAGCTGAGGACCACCTGTACTGTATTCGGCTTTCTTCCTCGAATTTATTTCACCGACACAAACGGAGAGGCCTGAGTTTTCAAAGGGACGGGGTCAGAGGCGTCCAAACGTAGCAGCTGTTAAGTCCTGTGGACTTCAATTCCCAGAATCCCCCAGCCCGCCAGGCTGAAGTCCACAGAGCTTAACGTTGGCCAGGTTGGATACCCCTGGACTAGATGATAAAGTCTTCCCATCATAATGCCTACATTTAGATTTGTAGACAAGGAGGACTTCGCTATATTGTACAATTGCTGCTCTAAGACACACAGTTGCTTTTCATGCCAGCGGTTCATGCATCGGCCCAAGCAGGCTACCAAGTTAAGAAAAAAAAATGGAGGGTTTCCTTCACAATAATTATTCCATAGGTTTGCAGCAGCACCGCCAAAGTTCCACCTTTGCAGTAGTAATTGGAAATATTTCCTAGGACTCAAGTGAACAATTGGGAACCCAAAAAAAAAACCCCAAACTGAACAAGGTGGCAGGCAGGCAGATTCAAAATTTTCGCAGCCAAATTTTTTAGGTTCTTAGAATTTTATTTACAATTTTTACTGTAGCCTCGAGGGAACGTGTTGATTAATGTACAGCTGTTGAACTAATCAGGCAACCTAAGGAAAGAGCAAGGCAATACCCTTAGGTGGTGATTCATGTGAACACAAGACAAAAGGGACAAAGGGTCTGGCTCTCTTTACTTTATGTTGACAGTGACTGACTCCTTTATCCAGAAGCAGGAAACAAAAAGGGAGAAAGAACAAAAGTTGTCAGAACATCTGCAAGCAGCGAACACAAGCCAGCACAAGATCAAGAACGGGGCAGCCCGTTAGTTGGAGCGAATAGTTTATCTGTACAATATTTGTGTTTATCTGTTGTTACAGGAGCGCACCTTTTGCTCCCGCTTGGCTTTCTGAAAAGCAGGTGAGCCAAGAAGAGCCATTGAAAACTTAAAAGTCTGCCATCCCTTTCTGAAGTGTAACCAGAATAAGACACTTTGAAATATAAACTATATAACAGCTCATGCAGTTCATCTCACTCTGGAATTTCACATGGATTGTATATAAAACTAAAGAACCGATGCAAACATTTTTACGTAACGTAAGTTTTAATTCAGGTTTATTTAACTGATTGGGAACTCATAGAATCATAGAATCGTAGAGTTGGAGGGGACCTCCCGGGTCATCGAGTCCAACCCCCTGCTCGAGGCAGGATTCCCTAAACCATCCCAGACAGATGGCCGTCCAGTCTCTGCTTGAAGACCTCCATCGAAGGGGAGCTCACCACCTCCTGTGGCAACCTGTTCCACTGGTTGATCACCCTTACTGTTAGAAATTTTTTTCTAACATCTAATCTGAATCTTTTCCCCTGCAGTTTCATAGGCCTGGGGAGATAGATCTGTTCTAATTTTGAATGATTGCTAAGTGACCAGTCATAAGTCTGCCAGAGTTGATTATAAGAGGGAGGGAGGGAGGGAGGGAGGGAGGAAGTTCACTCTAAACTACTTTAATAGTTTTTGGAGGAAATGGTGTCTCCAAAAGCTCCTTCATATAATAAGGCAGCCCCAATTCAGCGACTGGACGACCCAATTCAGCGACTGGACGACTGACATGATACTTGGCTCATTCGCTTCCAAATTATTTCCCCATCATTCTCGTGCATAAACTGGACCAAGCTGGTGCTAGATCCGACCGCCGGCGCACGATAATAAACACATTATTTTGATCTAGACAAAATAAGGCAAGAAAGATGAATAGGAAGGGCAGACATGCAGAAAGAACACTGGGAAACTGTTCCAACCATTCTGCTAAATCAGGACAAATACTATTTGAACAAAAGTGTCGGGGAAAAAAAGCTAAACTGTATTTGTGGGGCGGGGAGAGGGGAGGATGGCATCAGAGTTCAACTTCTGTCTGCCTGGTTGATAAGATGTCCATTATCTGGACTGACAGAAATAACAGCGTGATCAATTTAATCGACACCTTTCATTTGAGCCTGGTTCAGTTTATTACTTTGTGAACTGCTAGGAAAATGCCCCATGATGCCACCACAGTCACATTCTGCCAAAGAAACCAACCTCATGCCCAAACTTATATGCTTGCAACTTTCACTTAGAACGTGCCATAAAACCTATTGTTGTCTACAATAGCTTGCAGTTTGGGGATTCTGGGAGAAAAATCCATATATCTTAAAAGTTGCCACGGTCTGAGAAACTCTGGTCTAGAACCAAACCCTTCCATTTGATTTAAATTGATGAAGCCCGCAATTAGACCTTTGAAACCAGACACTTCTTGATCTATAATATTTGCCCACTGAATCGGAGGACTAGATGATGGTTGGCTACCTGCCACGGAGGGTTCGGAAGATCCCCGCCCTGGCATGGGATTGGGACTAACGATCTCTTAAGATCCCGATTCTTCGATTCTAATTATGGGAAAAGACGGGCAGATCAATAGGCAGGTAGCCATAAATAAAATATCCATCATTTATAGAAGAAAACAACAGAATGTTGGCTTGTCAACTCTAAGTCACAGCTGAAATCGTTCAGACATAGTGCCATTAATCTACCTGAAACAATCACATTTTTTAGCAGCTTCAAACAATAACGGTTCATGAAGAGCCACTGAATGTAGAAGGCATCTCCATTTATATCAGCCTCCCAATGGTCTCTAATCATCGGAGGATGAACTACAGTTTGCATACAACAAGGGTCTTCTGGGAGTTGAAGTCCACAAGTCATAAAAGGGCCATGTTTGAAGACCCCCTGGCATACAACTTTATTCATAACCGAGATGGGGCTTTAATAAGAGGCTGGAAAGTCATTTTTTCCCTTCCCTTTCACTGGCTTTCTGGGGGAGAAGGACCACTGGATAGAAAGGGAGAAGACTAGAGTGGTTCAGTAAATAATGGTGTTGCACTAGGACAGGGGCAGGCAACCTTGGCTCTTTTATGAGTCGTGGACGTCAACTCCCAGAATTCCTGAGCCAGCATGGCTCAACTTGGAAACCTCTCCCTTTCCCCTCAGCGTGCCTGGCTCAGGAATTCTGGGAGTTGAAGTCCAGGAGTCATAAAAGAGCCAAGGTTGCCTACCCCTGGTCCAGTATCTTGTAATGTAGGAGACACATTACAAGACATTTAGCTATGCACTTTGGGACAAACACCCTTCAAATGGTTCAAGAATGAACAGGTATGAATTCCGAGTATGAATGGATTTCCAGAAAAGAACAGGACTATGGTAGCAGTCTTCCAGTATCTCAGGGGCTGCCCCAAAGAAGACGCAGTCAAGCTATTTTCCAAAGCGCCTGAAGGCAGGACAAGAAGCAACGGATGGAAACTGATCTAGGAGAGAAGCAACCTAGAACTAAGGAGAAACTTCCTGACAGTGAGAACAATTAACCAGTGGAACAACCTGCCTCCAGAAGCGGTGAATGCTCCAACACTGGAAGGTTTTAAGAAGAGATTGTCTGAAATGGTATAGGGTTTCCTGCCTGAGCAGGGGGTTGAACTAGATGACCTCCAAGGTCCCTTCCAACTTTATTATTATTATTATTATTATTATTATTATTATTATTATTATTATTATTATTATGGATCATTGCACAGTCAGCCAGATGTTCAAACTGGATTTGGCATTTTTGACTACCTATCAAGTCCTTACCAAGGACCTGGGATAGGCAGCAGATGTGGATATTTGATGGCATTACAGATATCGTCGCAAGATGGAAGCAGTTCCTAGTAAGGCCGCCTTTTGCAATTGACTAACAGCAAATTTGTCAATGCCAATGATGGTGTTCAAGTGGTGCTCCAGTTGTTTTGGGATTGCACCCAAGGCGCCTATTAATATTGGTGCTACCCTTGCTTGCCTTTGCCACAGTCTTTCTATTTCTATTTGTAGGTCTTTGTATTTTGTGATCTTCTCCAGTTCTTTCTCGTCTATTCTGCTATCTCCAGGCACTGCCACGTCCACTATCCAGACTTTTTTGTCTTTCTTATTGACAATTGTTAAGTCCGGGGTGTTATGTTGCGGGTGCTTGTCTGTTTGAATTCTGAAGTCCCAGAGCAGTTTAATTTGATCATTTTCTATGACTTTCTCTATTTTATGATCCCACCAGTTCTTGCTTGGAGGCAAATGATATTTCTTGCAGATCTTCCAATGCACCATTGTTGCTACTTTGTCATGCCGCTGCCTGACAAAGTAGTCAGTACTACTACTACTACTACTACTACTACTACTAATAATAATAATAATAATAATTATTATTATTATTATTTGACGTCAGTTTGAGAGGCAGACAGCCCAGACACATCGCTGACAGCCTGCACCTGTGTTCAACAGTGAAGGGACCCAGGTCAGAAGGCATCCTGCAGAAAGCACAGCTCCACAACACAGTCCTTTCAGCAGTTCCATGAAGGCTCCACACCCATTTGCACCACTCAGGTGATCCTGAGGACCCCGACAAACCTCCAAGTGGCCTCTTAAAGAAGGCAAATGCCCAGCTGTCGTTCCCCACCGTCCAGTCAGAGCTGAAGAAGCATCTTGGGCGAGAAGCTCAAAAGAAAAACAAGGAAGTCTAGCTGCCTCTTGAAAAAGCACCTTTGGGATTTGCAGCATCCTGGGGTCAGATGACTTCCCCAGAGGGATTCCAACAAGCTAAGTCAACGGGGGAAGCCAGGTTTTACTTAATCGCAGTGATTTGCTTAACAACCGTGGCAAAATAAGTCATAAAATCAGCTGTGTCTCACTTCACAACTGCCTTGCTTAGCAACACCAATCCTGGTCATGTCAAGGATTACCTGTAATTACTAGTTAGTTGTTAAGTTAGGATTCTAAGCATTGGTCCAGTACAAGGGTAGGCCACCTTGGCTCTTTGATGACTGGTGGACTTCAACTCCCAGAATTCCTCAGCCAGCCACACTGAGGGGAAAGGGAGAGGTTTCCAAGCTGAGCCAAGCTGGCTCAGAAATTCTGGGAGTTGAAGTCCATGAGTCATAAAGAGGCCTAGGCCGGGGTAGGCAACCTTGGCTCTTTTATGACTGGTGGACTTCAACTCCCAGAATTCCTGAGCCAGCCGTGCTGAGGGGAAAGGGAGAGGTTTCCAAGCTGAGCCATGCTGGCTCAGGAATTCTGGGAGTTGAAGTCCACCAGTCATAAAAGAGCCAAGGTTGCCTACCCGTTCCAGTATCTTGTAATGTAGGAGACACCCAGGCCAAGCCTGAGGATGGGGTCAAACGCATCATCAGTTTGGAGTCCCTGTACCCCATTAAGAGTTCTAAGTCTAGCCCCCCCCTTGAAGTCCGTTGACTCTTATCTGGTGTCAATTTGCCTTGACCATTAGTAGTTCAGATTCTTGTGGATAGGTAGCATGAAATAAACCTGTAGTAACTCTATCCTGTTTCCTGACTTCTTGCAGCACCTGACATGCACTCTCTGCGGAACTACAGTATATAACAGCAACTATTAATTTCTTTTCGAGCTGTTAAATTTACCGACGCTAGGCAGCTTCTCACGTCACGAAGACCTACGTTACATTTTATGTCGAAACAATCCTAAATCCTGTGACTCAAAGCAACGAGACAACTGAATGGTAGACAATGAAGCCTTAAACCCTAAAACCTTACTTCACAGTCTATCATCTTCTGTCGCCGATCACTAGCCCTACATAACCAGATATACCATGTCTTTTCGTAACAACATGACAGCTGGAATTTTTTTTTAACAGCTGTTTCTCCTATGTGATAGCTCCCAATACCTCAGTTGTGAAATTCACCCACATGAAAACAATCAGCATGCAATACCGTTACTGGCTTTTAATACCAACATTCAGTTAGAAGAATTTTCAATTAGATTTGCTCGCCATTGTATTTCTTACACAACCTCACTCTTAATCTTTTCCCTCTCCTTAGAGTTCGCCGGCAGGAAGCGAGTAAAACTTTTTTAAAAACATAATAATAATCAGATATCCTACCTGATACAGACACCGTATGTGACCGTATGCCTTGCTTCTCGTTGTTGGCCAGCCTGTAACACAATAGTTCAAATCTGTGAATGCTCTATGTTCTATACTAGTGTTTCTCAGCTTCAATAACTTTGAAGACATGAGGACTTCAGCTCCTAGAATGCCCCACGCAGCACGGCTGATTGGGGAATTCTGGGAGTTGAAGTCCTCATATATTCAAGTTGCCACAGTTGGGGGGAAATTGTTCTATACAGTTAAAAAACTAGAGACCGCCCATTGCAGGAGGACATCTACTTAATTACCAGGTTCACTGTGTCTTCTGCAGAGCTAAACTTCGGAGGGAAGAAAAGGATGCTATTATCTTAAATTCATCTCGGAACCAAAAGCACAAGAATTCATTGGAAAAATCCCATTTTAAACTCTACCAGATGTTCAAAGGGACAATGTTAAAAAGCTGAATGAACAAACAACTTTGTAGTTTTGAATTTCTTCTAATTATCTACTAGCTAGCAACAGCAATTGGAATTGCATCCATCACTTATATTAAGAAGTAAAAAAAACCCACCGTCTTTAATTTAAACATGTTACTTGGAAGCTTTCGGAGCTAAATGTAGAGGAGTTACCTATTTTAAACATGGTTTTACTACTGGAAAGAAAAATTTAGCAAACTTTTAAGGTAATTTCATTGTTTAAAAAAATTCTCTTCTAATGACGTTGTTTGTAGCTATAGGGTGTAACAAGCAAACCATCATTCATATTTTAACAGATAATGGCTATTATATTGTAATATAGTGTATTATATTGTAAGTAAACCAAATTTAATTTGGCAAAATGTAATATGCAAAAATCATGATAGAATTCTGTAATCAGCCTGCAGAAAAGCACTATGTATTTAGCTGAAATGACTATGAATGGATGGCTGTGATCTATTAAGATAGATCACAGATATAACTCTACAAGCATTGGTCATTTGCTTAATGTATTCATTGTTTGGACTTCTCATGTACTCTGCACACAGCCATTCGGTTTAAACAAAAGAGTAAGTATAGACTGAATCTATGAGTTAAGAAGAGACTGGAATACTCAGTGATATTTGGGGATGGGACTCCATCACCTCTGAGCAATTTAGCTGAGTTTTCCATCCCTTTTTAAAAAATTTCTTGAGTTGGTACAGCAAACAGAAACAAGGCTACATTTCTTTGAAGGGTTCTCCGGAGTAGGCATCAGCAACAGACATTCAGCCCTGCCAGCTGCCCAACAGGTATCAGATGCTGATGTTGGCAATAGATAACATTAAAACCATGGACATTTATTTTGGTATATAATGTAGGCATTTGTTAAGTGTATATGCCACTCATCTCTCTGTTGCAGCAACTCTGGGTGGCTTACAAAATAATAAAAAAGATAAAGAATACAGAACAATTACAATTTCAAAAGATTAAATAAAAGACTAAGCACCAAGAAGACAAGACACATGGAGATCTTCTCTCTAGCCATCAGCCGCCCCCAGCATAATGCATAAATGAGGGGGTCCTTGGTGCTCTCTGAGCTTGCTTGTTTTCTTGCAGATGTTTCTTTACCTAACTAGGTAACATCATCAGTGCTAGAAGGGAAGGGAAGTTGCAGAGAGGAGGAGGAGGAGGAGGAGGAGGAGGAGGAAGACTGTGGGGTCCTTAGTGCTCTCTGAGCTTGCTTGTTTCCTTGCAGACGTTTCTTTACCTAAGTAGGTAACATCATCAGTGCTAGAAGGAGGGGAAGTTGCAGAGAGGAGGAGGAGGAGGATTGTGGGGTCATTGGTGCTCTCTGAGCTTGCTTGTTTTTTTGCAGACGTTTCACTACCCTAACTAGTTAACATCATCATTTCAACGCAGAGCTATCGGACCAGGTTACTTACGGGACCGTCTGCTGCCCCATGAAACCCAGCGACCGGTTAGGGCCCACAGAGTCGGCCTTCTCCAGGTCCCGTCAGCCAGACAGTGTCGCCTGGCGGGGCCTAGGGGAAGAGCCTTCTCTGTTGCGGCCCCGACCCTCTGGAATCAACTCCCTCCAGAGATTCGTATTGCCCCCACCCTCTCCGCCTTTTGCAAATGATTGAAGACACATCTTTGCCGACAGGCCTGGGGCAGCTAACACCTGGCCCCAGCCAGTGTATGTTTGTTTGCATATCTGTCTTGGATGATTGGTTTTTAATTAAGGGGTTTTTACAATGTATTTTAATGCTAGATTTCTTGTGAGTATCCATGTTGTAAGCCGCCCTGAGTTCTTGGAATAGGGCGGCATAGAAATCTAAACAAACAAACAAACAAACAAACAAACTAATTAATTAATTAATTAATTCCATAAAGCATAAAGCATAATCATGGGCCCAGGTTTCTTTGGCAAATGGGGTCTGGAGTGGGCCGCTTCCGCTGGAGTGAGTGGGACGGGCCAATCCCATTGAGGCAAGTTGCGTCCTCAGATGATTGAATTAGATCTAATTTTGGTTTCCAAAGCAAAAGGAAGGCAAAATGAGCCGGCATTAAACCCATACAGGTAATCCTCGACTTACAACAGTTCGTTTAATGACCATTCAAAGTTACAACAGCCCCCGAAAAAAGTGACCTATGACCGTTCTTCACACTTACGACCGTTGCAGGATCCCCTTAGTCACGTTGACTAAAATTCAGATGCGGTGTCTAGGGGTCATATGATCCCCTTTTGCAACCTTCCGACAAGCCAGGTCAACGGGGAAACCAGGCTCCCTCAACAACGGAGGCAAGAAAGGTCATAAAATGAGGCAAAGCTCACTTAACAAATGCTTCACTTAGCAACAGAAATGTTGGGTTCAGTTGTGATCGTTAAGTCAAGGACTACTTGTACACACAAATAGTTTACCTAAAACAATGGAGAATATAAAAATTGTAGCACATACTGCAGCGGTTCTCAACCTATGGGTCGCGACTCCATTTGGGGTCGAACGACCATTTCACAGGGGTCGCCAAACACCACAATCTGCCATTTTGGGGGGGTGTCGGCCATTTTTTTTGGGTCGGCCATATTTTTTTTTGGTCAGCCATTTTTTTCCCTTTGCCATGCGGGCCATCGCGCCGCGCATGCGCGATGCAGGCCCATTTTTTTTTTGGTCGGCCATTTTTTTGGGGGGTTGGCCATTTTTTTCCCCTTTGCCATGCGGGCTGTCGCGCTGTGCATGCGTGATGCAGGCCCGCCATTTTTTTTGGGGTCGGCCATTTTTTCCCCCTTTACGATGCGGGCCGTCGCGCCACGCATGCGCGATGCACCCCGTCGCACCGCGCATGCGCGATGCGGGCCGGGGTCGAGCCCCGGAAAAGGTTGAGAACCGCTGACATACTGCAACCGTTTCTTATATTTCCATTTTTATTTCCATTTTTTTTAGTATTACCCCCTATCTAAAACTGGTTCTCTTGGGCTCTGAAGCAAAAGGCAATATCAAGCTATGTTAGCAAAATCCTTTTAGCAATATAAACTGAGGTCTGGAGGCAAAGTGTGTGCAAAGTTTTCATTCTCACACTGAACTAGGTATGGGCCTTCCCTTATGCTCAACATTTGCAGCGGCTTACAAATTGGAGACTTCAGAGTATAAATCAACACAATAATGTATTCAGTTTAATGCTTTAAACTTCCAACAAAAGCATTCAAACTTACTTTGGTATGGATGGTAAAGCTCTTTCACCTTCTAAACGAAGAGGAAAAAAAACATGTTTATTGCCCCATATTAATAAATACATACATAAGTCACTGAAATTGTTTATAGTTATTGTGATGAAGGGGAAAGTCGTTTCTTTATCTATTTTTCTTCTGTATTCTTTTCCTTTCTTTCCTATTTTTTTTCTGCACTTTCTAGTTTTACGTTTATTCTTTTATTTTATTAGATTGTATCACTTTTTATTTCTGCTGCTATAATTTTTAATAATTATAATAATAATTTAATTTTTAATAGCAAGGTTGGATTTCTAACAACAGGATTAAAATTAGAATCCCTTTTCAAATATGGGCAATTTGGAGCAATCAATACGTCTCAGCCTAATTAATTCCTTCCCTGTGGTCTCTGTGATGGGGACAGAAGAATCAAGTAAGCTTCACTAACTCTTTGGAGGAGGAGATTCACATGCAAACATCAACAAAATTATATCTGAGCAGTTAATGTCAGTGTCAAGAGGAGAATTTCCCACACAGTTACAGACCCAAACAAAACTAAGAACTAAACAAGAGATAGACAAGTCATGGGCAGAAAAAAAGAGACTTGTGGGCACCAATTGTTATTCAATAAGCGAGTGACATGTAAGTGTTATCATTTACAGAATTACGGTATTACCATAATTACTGGAATAGCTGTTTTAGTTTGTCTTGATATAGTCTCTTGCAGAAATTGTATGTATTTTTATCTAGTTATATTGTAAGAGGTGTGCTATGTTAGTCAACGATCAGGAACCTGGTCACCCTTTTTTACTCTATCAAATTTTATTTAAAATAACCCACAAGCTTAGGTTACGAAGAAGCTAGCTGTACTTCAGGAAAATCTGTACCTTTTTAATAAAATTTGCAAATCTGAAAACACGTTACCAGAATCCTGCTGACTTTCATCTCCTTATATATCTGATCAGTTACCCATGCAGAGGTGCTGCCACTAATTTCTTCTCAGTTATAGGGCATCACAAAAAAAATGACCACAACAAAAACACTTACACAAAATGTTTCCTCTTACCTTTCTGGGTTCGGATAATAAAAGACTGGGTCGCCCCCGTGACCAGTCGGCAATAGCCGTCTATCAAGTCAGCCATGTTCTCTGCAATGGTTAAGGACGGTGCTGTCACTGTCAGAGGCTACAAGAGAGAGAGGGAGGGAGGGGAAAAATAGTACCCTGAACAAAGAGGCCTTATTGCAGACACAAACATTTAGCACAGCTGCTGAACTATTACCTCAGAGAAGAGCATGCAAATGAGAGGCAGTAAAGAGAAACAAGTACTCGGAGGGCTGGGGGGGAAAAAATCGCCAGTTCTTATGCCTTAAATTCCTCCATCTGGAGGAACTCCCAACGAGCACAGAACGTGTGAAAAGTGTGACTGGCGAGAATAGGGGCCGATGCTAGCAGAAGCAGTTTAATTTTGTTCTGGGAACAGTATAAGCCTTCCAGGTATATGAGAGGACTTCTGTGCATGGATGCATCCACAGACTCTTCTTCTTCTTCTTCTTCTTGTGCCCTATCCGTTATCGGACGTTGATGATCATGTTGGCGATCCTGTTTTTATCAGCAGCCGCACGAAAAAGTGCTGCTGAGTAATGTCCAAACCAGTCCCTTCGGTTTTGAAGCCACGATGTTCTTTCTTTATTTATTTTACGATTTTTATACCGACACCCTCCCGAAGGACTCGGGGCGGTGTACAGCCCAAGTAAAAACATTAACATACAAAAGGTAAAATTATTAAAAATAAATTAAATTAAATCTTCTTTTGCCTGGACCTCGTTTGACTTCAATCTTTCCCTGGAGGATTAAATGGAGTATGCCGTATTTTTCTGGGTGTCGCCTCACATGTCCGAAATATTCTAATTTCCGTTTTTTAATTGTTTTGATGATTTCCCTTATCACCTCCTCATTTCTGATCTTGTCAACCCAGCTTTTTTATTTATTTATTCATTCATTCATTCATTCATTTATTCATTTATTTATTGGATTTGTATGCCGCCCTATTCCAGGAACTCAGGGCGGCTCACAACATAGATAGAAATCTGACATTAAAATACATTATAAAAACCCCTTAATTAAAAAACCAATCATTCAAGACATACATACAAACAAACATACACTGGCTGGGGGCAAGGTGTTAACTGCCCCAGGCCTGTCGGCAAAGATGAGTCTTCAGTAATTTGCAAAAGGCGGAGAGGGTGGGGGCAATATGGATCTCTGGAGGGAGTTGATTCCAGAGGGCCGGGGCCACAACAGAGAAGGCTCTTCCCCTAGGCCCCGCCAGGCGACACTGTCTGGCTGACGGGACCTGGAGAAGGCCGACTCTGTGGGCCCTAACCGGTCGCTGAGTTTCATGGGGCAGCAGACGGTCCCGTAAAGTAACCTGGTCCGATGCCATGTAGGGCTTTATAGGTCATAACCAACACTTTGAATTGGGTTCGGAGACCAATTGGCAGCCAATGCAGCTCGCGGAGTGATGTTGAAATGTGGGCATTTCTAGGTAGGCCCAATACTGCTCGCGCGGCTGCATTCTGCATTACCTGAAGTCTCCGAACGTTTTTCAAAGGTAGCCCCATGTAGAGAGCATTGTAGTAATGCCCGTAAATCCACATTTCAAATGCTTCTAGTCTCTCCAGGTGGCCTTCTGTCAGAGACCAACTCTCTGCTCCATAGAGCAGGATAGAAAAAAATATAGCAGATTCTACATATTTCAAAATTAATCTTCATGTATCTAACTAGTTACCAATTCTACTTTTTGTTCTTCCTGATTTCAAAAAATCGCTCCGAGGGTGGTTGACATCAAAATTTAAAAGCAGCATAAAAAAAAAAAATCAAACAGATGAAAGTATAACAAGTTCCAATGCCTTCCGGGACAGTTCAGTTTTTCGTAGCTTCCTAGGGCCAGAAATCCCACCTTAGCTTAATTATCAAGAGATGGGCTACACCGTAATACGGGGGGCTGCAACTCAAACTGTGCTGCCTGCCCTGCCGCAATTTATCCCATAAGGAATAAGGTAAGGCAGCTGACATCGACACGTTCTATCTTGAGTATCAAACAAAACGATGAATACTGGGACAAAATGTTGGTGTCAAAATGTGTTGAATACCAGGTTTAATGAGTTTTAAAGCAGTTGAGTACCAAGGCACTGCTCTCTACTATATGATATTCCAACCATGTTGATGTGGTAAAAGACATCGAGAAATAGTCTTTTATAGTCTTGGCAAATTTGATTGGTTGCTGTTATTGTAAACTAACAAGAAGCCCAATCACTGCTCTTACGGGGAGAACTTGAGAAAAGAGACCAAGGAAGGAAGGTAAAGTCAATTTCAGAGCTTGTTCCAACTGGATCATTTCCAAACGCAAATAAAAATGATGAAAGGAAGCTTCTGGCAGAAACTAAGGAAAAGGCAGCCCTTTTCCTGGGCTGTTCCATCAATGCTGTGTAGTTCGCGACAGAAGCAAAATCCTCCAGATCAGGAATATCCACCCACGTTTTCAACAATATCACAGCTTAGTTCTCAAATAACGTTCTTTTCTGCTTCTTCCCTGCCATTTTTATTCACTTACTGATGACATCAGGCATAAAGCTAAAGCAGGCAAATTAACTCCCGAGTTCCATTGTTTTTACCAGTTACCAGTTTTGTCTTCAAAGCAACTTCTGTGAAAAAGAATGTATTGACGAGTACCCAAAAGGGGCACAGTACTGTTTTAAATTCTATGCATCATCCTAAATGATCGTAAAAATCAATAGCAGCAGTGGTCAGTAGTGGTGTGTAATCCACTTATTCTGACAGTATAACTCAGTGGCGGCGAACCTATGGCACACGTGCCAGAGACGGCACTCAGGGCCCTCTCTGTGGGCACTTCTCTGAACCGCTGGTGGCGGGCTGCGGAGTCCCAGAGTGCACCAGTCGAGGGGCCGGCAGGCTGTGGCTGCCGACGGACACCGAGTGCGGGGGCCGATGGTGTCAGGCAGCAGCTGCCCCGGCTCCTGCCTTGCCTTGCCCTGAGATAATGGCACCCCCACCCTGCCTCGCCTCACCCCACAGGACAAGCCTCCTACCCACCACCCCACCTGCCAGAGACCCCCGGATCTCCCCCAACCCTGCTCAGCCCCCACAGGCATCCCTCCCAACGAGCAACATTGAGGTGACCACACCCACCTTGGCCACACCCATCGTCTGCCATGACAACCACAGCCACGCCCACCCAGTAGGTCACACCCACCCGGCACCTGGCAATAAATAAGTGGGTTTTGGGTTGCAGTTTGGGCACTCGGTCTCTAAAAGGTTCGCCATCACTAGTATAACTTCTACAGTTTTGATCCTGTTCTCCAGTAAATATAAAACCTTTATCAGGAAATTACTATATAGCATCTTTCATAGTTAAAGACCAAATATATATATTCTGAGGTTTTCGCGGGTGTTTGTATGTAGGTTTTTGGTTATTCGGGTTTTCTCCCTTGTAAAATTGGAAGTGTCTTGGCGACGTTTCGACAAAGTCCCATTCTTCATCTTCAGGCTGGTGCTTTCGGCTTTGCGCTTCTAGAAGCAGTGCTACAATCACACACTGCTCCTAGAAGCGCGAAGCCGAAAGCACCAGTCTGAAGATGACGAATGGGACTTCGTCGAAACGTCGCCAAGACACTTCTAATTTTACAAGGGAGAAAACCCGAATAACCAAAGACCTATATAGATAGATAGATAGATAGATAGATAGATAGATTGATAGATAGATAGATAGATAGATAGATAGATAGATAGATAGATAGATAGATAGATAGATAGATAGATAATCTATTTATCCCGTACGTTTTTATAGTATGAAATGGGGACATCCACACCAACCTTTATTCATAAAAACACGCAGAAGGAATTTGCTTGCTCTTTCTGCCTGCCCAGAAGAAGTATCCATAGACTTACCTCTGGCGCTCCGGCAATTTTCATCTGGAGCATTCCTTTTCGGTCCTTGTCTTCATTAGTTGAATACTGGATGGTCTGTACTTGATGGAAATCTGCCAAATGGGTGGGCTAGAGAAAAACAGAAGGAAAATATGGGGAGGAAGAACCAGCGTGGGCAGAAACACCACCAGATACAAAACATGGGACGTGCAAATAAATCCTATTTTTCTGAGCATTCCTGCGGTTTCACTAGCTTTCCCTGTTATCCATGCCCTGTGTCCATCTTACGTCCTACTGAAGGGGCAAAAGAGACAATTAATAGTTGGCAATAGTTTGCCTGATCAGCTGGCTGTTTAGTGAGGGTAATGTTGGCCCAGAGCCCACATGAAAACTGACTGTAAACCTACCATGGGAATACGAATCATGCATTTTGGGTTTTGACAAATGAAGGCGGATATACGTGTCCCAGGATAATGCTGCAGGATTGGTCACCGGGACCAAAGTTTTGTTCTGAATGTGTGTTTTGGGCAGTTATGTGTGAAGTATTTATATGGTGCCTGTTGTATGTGGCTTTTTAGATGTAGATTAAGGTGTTGCTGGCTGGCTATTAAGTCATTGGCTGTTATTTCCTTGTGCTGCCAAGTAACTTGATAATCTTGGGGGTGCATCCTGTTGACTGACAAGGGCTCATTTCCCAGGCTTCAATCACTTCCCTGGCTGTTTTTGTGCCTGCTCATCCGACAATCTTAACAGCAGGAAAATTGAATGTATATGTCTTTGTGTTCATTGCAAGACGAGGCTGCCAATGAGTTTGGGCCTCCTCGTCTGATCGCTAGCTTGTGTTCTTCCAATTCTGGGAACTGCTTCGCTTCCAGCACATAAACTGCCTTAAATCTAAGTAATATGTTTACAAAAAAAAAAATCCCCATAAAATAAAAATCCAAACAAGATGAAAAACAAAAATGTACTGAAAGTGCGAAAATGCATTAACTGTAAAACAACTGACAGTAAATTAGAAGTAAAGCTAAAAATCATACTGAATGAGAAACACTTATGAATTAAGGAGAAAAAGCAGTATCATTCGGTTTCCTTTCTTAGGTCTACGTATTCTGCTAAAAAAAAAAAAATAAGCTTCCTTAATAATACTGGCCCAGTTCCCACAGAAAGTAACGGCAAAGTTGAAAATTGTGAATATGTGAATTCATCATAACCCACTGTAGGACTTACATTGGATCCTTTGTCCGTAAGGTAGCTGATTCCTTCTTCTGGACCGATGGCCAATTCCACTGAAATAATCCAGCTGGACTTTTATGGTTAATATGGAAAAGAAGCGGTGAACGTTTGGGAAGAAAACGTTTGAACATTGAATAAAGATCTTTATTATCACCCAATTAAACAAACTGATATTTGACTAATAGATTACACTTCAAACACTGGATAAACCTTAATAGAGTACATTTATGTTAGCCTTTCAGAAGAGACCAAAGAACTGATTTCGTAATGCATTTGGGATTAGGGAGCTCTGCTGAAGATGATGTATTTTTTCAGTCTCTAGGATTGTTGTTTTAACCTTGGGCACCATGGGTTATATGTTGTGGTTTGTATTTTTATCCTTGTAACCCACCCAGACCCACTACTGTAAGATGGGCAGTGATGTAAATAATTTAAATAAAATAAATATTCTTATGCTATAACTCCCAACACTTTGAAGAATTACCCCATTTTAAAAGCAGAAGGCACAAATGCTTCAGTGGTCACTGTAACCCTCGTGCCACACGTGTTATTGGCCATCGCATATTTTTTTCAAAATTAAATCCTTTCTCCAAGCCCAACAATAGGGAGCAGGTAAGACACAGTTACCTATTTTCCACTACCATTGCCCTAGTAAGCCTTTAAATTGCATTTTAAAATAATTCCACATTTCCATAACCTTGCAGTCCTTTAATCTAGTTAGCAGCTCCTAAACTCCCAATCTGTCAGAAACGTAGAAGAATTAAACGGTTTAAAAATAAATAGCATACTCATCATCCACACCTAAAGAAAATGTAGTAGCATCATAAGCAAAGAACCAGCCCATCGATCTTCTGTCTAGTTAAGCTTACAATAAAGTGCTAAACTCAACATTAAAATTAGAATAATTATTCTGCGCGGTGTCTAAGGAGTTGGAAGCACCATACTTACTCCAAGGGCACACTTGAAGCATTCCTTATCGAATCGGTATACTGGTGAGAGAATCTCAAAGAATTTCAAAATACTTTCTTCTCTATTGAGGTTGGCAAATTGTCGAAACGTTTGCTGTATCATTTTTCGTAGATTTTTGGCCTTGATAATGAAATAGACAGATGTTAGTATGGGATGCACCACATCCAAGCCACATAGTACCAACGTGGTTCCACTTAGTCCAGGAATGAATAGAAAGCACCTGATACAATAGCACATTTGTTTGGATCCAGTTTGGAGATTTTTACAAGTCATTAGAAAAGTCATTTCTTTTTTTTTGAGAAATGGCATATATGTATATAACTGGATGAAATAAAATGCATCCTTGGAAAGAGCCAAAAATAGAATGATCAAAACTTAGGGTCCAGTAATGTCTGAGCAGAATGCAACATTACCTTTACTGAATCCAGTAAACTCTTTGGAAAAAATCTTCTTAAACCGACATCTTTCCTGAAATAAGCATGAAAAATGTTGTGCGTTTTAACCATGTGAAACAATAATGCATTCTATTTTAGAAGAATTGTGCTAGAATACAAATACGGATGCCAATAGTCAATCAAATTCATTTAAAAAAAACATTGTTATTTCCCCCCCCCAAAAAAAACTTGGGGTGTGCGTTGCCTTCCCAGCTCATCTCCCAGATTTATAACCAGCCCTTCTCTAAACCAGTCAATCAGGGCCAAGTCATTCCAGCCTTACATCTCTTACAAGTAATTTAAAATCCAAAATATATGACTTTATTCTCTCCTGTCCCTATTTAACCATCTGGATCGCCCGGCTAGTGGTGATTCTTTGTAATAGACCCACAAAGTTTCCTTTGAAGTTAAAGAAAACCATAGCAAAACAGCTCCTTTTTTTGGTGGGACTGGATGCAAAGCTCTTCACGGCCTTTGGTGAAATTTGGTTAGAACTCCCTCTGCAGCCCATGTCAATGACTTTTTCAATCCATGCTAACTGCATTCTAGGTTAGGATAGGGAGGGCAGGGTTAGAGAGACCAAACCACAGACTGTACATTTCCAGGAGCTGATAAATAATTAAAAACTCAGCATCATTTAGTCCCATGACTGATTAATCACGTACCGAAAATCACATACCGAAAAACCATTTTGTGAAAAGGGCTTCTAACCAGCTGATCCCATACGTGTTAACAGAATGCAGATGACCCCCCCTCCCCAAAAGGGGGGTGGTGGATGATCTTGTGTATCAGCAGATTCAGACCATGAATCACCCAATTTGTCTCGGTCAAGCCAGAATCAATGTGCTCTTATTTCCTCAGTAAGCTCAGAGGTCAAAAATCCACTAAGTTTTTACAAATTCTCATCGTACCTTAATTAGAACAATAATGACAACCTTTGCGTTCTTACTTCCAAGAGCAACGATTCCTTCTAATGGAAAGAATCTGAGTGTCCCAACAAAACTGCAACCCACATACTTACTCTAAGACTTCGTAGTTGGACTTTTTATCCAATGCGTTGCCTCTCATTTCGCAGTATGACCTCCTGAAATTATAAAAAAAAAAGGGCAGTGCTCTTAAATGCTAAGCTGAACTGTCTTGATTTCAAATCTGATTTCAGTTGTGTTTCAGCTTTTGGCTTTTATCTATTATTACTGAAAGCTGCCTTGAGTGCTTATATATTATTATAAAGGTGGGATATAAATGTATTTATTTACTTACCTAGGCAAACTAAAGCAGAGATGATTGGGAACACTCAGAAAAATGCCTAACAGGACACACACACTCACCATTGTTAGACTAAACATACAGGAGATCAATCATTATAAAGTTTTTAAAACTTTCCACAGATTTCTGAACGTCAAACTGGAGATGTATTTCACATCCCAGTGACTGAAGGAAAATATTCAAAAGTATAACATCTAAAATTGGAAGGTCCCTCCATTAGTGATTGTGAGTTGATTGTGTTTGTATGAATGTAACTAATTTTTAAATTTGTATTGTATTTTTATTGCATTTTTACTGTATTTGTTGTAAGCCGCCCTGGGTCCTTGGAGAAGGGCGGCATATAAATTTGATTATAAATAAATTATAAATAAATAAATAAAATTATAGCTGCAGTACATGTAGAGATATAAAACTCAGAATGAATTCTGGTCCTCTCGTGTGATGTCAGATTATGGATATCTACTCTAATGTTTTTAAAGTGATGGGTGATGGATAATGAGCGATGTGATGGACCTGTCAAGCAGCAATCTAAAAGGATAAGGGATGCAGATGTCACTTAACTGACATATTTTAGGTGTTATGAAATATTCATTGTGGAAAAGAAGCAAAAGTGGTGGTCCTATACTCTTAAAGTTACAGTCTCTAATTATGCTGAGTTCTGCTGTAGTAAATCTCATTAACAATTTATACTTCCCACTAAACTAGCTCTGGCCAGGTGTAAAGAATGTATAGAGCTTATTTCATCCAATTCCTACATTCTGCTGCTCCTCTGTCCACCCAGCCAAGCTCTGTTCTAGTTTTGGCAGAAAAGGTCCTTCTAAAGTGCTCAAGAACTTCTGGGGAGAGCAGACCGAAGGATTTTAAGAGATCAAATTTTGGGTCATCAGCTACTGTCTTCCCCAGACCTTCCTCTGGACGCCCCCTTTAAAAATTCAATTTTAATCATTCCCATTACTACTCACTAGTAACGTTAGTATTCTCAGAAAGCACCATTATTCTGAGACTTGAACTCAAAATTGCAATTTGGTATCCCCTTCCTATCCTAATTTTTCTGTTGCTTGATTTATTACTAATTTCATACTGATTGCTGCTTTCCTAGCCTTATTATACGAGACAGCTGAAGAATTAACACAACGGTGTAAACTACAAGATAATGAACAACGAACATACGCTTTAGAGAATTCTAAAATTTGCTCTTATACTATATGGGAACTTACTAACTTTGTTTTCTTTTTATGCCTGGATCGTCCCACTTGTGTTCAGCCGTTGAACCTTGGAAAACTGCTTCTCTAAGGCTAGGTGTCTCCTGCTGGCCTCTTTCTCAGCCGCCTTAGAGAGCTTCTTTCCAAAGATAGCTTTGGCTTTGGCCTTAAGCTTCCCTGCAGCCTCCAGCTTGGAGGGTGCCAGCAGCACCTTGCGCCGTCTGAGATGCCGCATTGTCCGCCATCAAAAAGGGGAGATGTCTCAGTGGTGCTCTGAGAGGTATCTCAAGGAATAGGAGCAGATCACTAGGGAGTGATTGTGCATTAAGCCGCTGGAAACCAGCACATGCTTAATGGGCCTTCGCGCACCTGTAATGCTCTAGATGGCTGACAATGCCATTTAGTGCACTCGCTGCGTACCGACCGGTCAGGCATACGGTAGTGGCAAAACCACAACTGGTGAGCGCCCGCACACATGTATCTCACTCAGTGGCGGCAAATCACCTCAGTGATGAGTGCCGGCGCACAAGACCTAGGTGGTGGTGGCGGAGCCAAAAGGCGTGCCAGCACACTCTAATGTTGTACGGTTTGGCTATGGGTCCTTGAGGCGTGGGCTGTAGTAACTGTGAGCTCACAGGTTATCTCCCTCTAGTACAGCAGTTCTCAACCTTTTTCGGGCCTCGACCCTGGCCCGCACCGCGCGTGCGTGGCGTGACGGCCCGCACCGCGCATGCGCATACGCGGCGGCCTGCATCGCGCATGCGCGGCAGCCCGCATCGCACATGCACATGCGTGGCGCGACGGCCCGCATCGCGCATACGCGGCGCGACGGCCCGCATTGCGCATGCGCGACGGCCCGCATGAGCGGTGTGACGGCCCGCATCGCACATGCGCGGTGCTGCCCCCTGCGCCGGCCGAGGCAAAGGGGGAAAAATGGCGGACTGCCGTATTTGGCGACCCCCGTGAAATGGTCATTCGACCCCCAATGGGGTCGCGACCCATGGGTTGAGAACCACTGCTCTAGTACTAGCCAGGCAAAAAAAGTCCTAATAGCCCCGATAGGGATACAGAATTAATGCTGCCTGCGGGGCTCTGGACCTGCCTTAGGGAACCTCGCTATTTTAATCTCCTGTGTTGGAAACTAATCTCGGCTGACCCAAAATGGCGGCCGTCGCACAGGGCCCCTTGGGGAGCTCCCTCAGCCAGCTGGGCCTTGAGTGCCTGATCGGGCCCGAAAACCTCAAAATCCTGTTAATTGACTGGCCTCCTGGCCGCCCTGTGACTGCCGGCTTTCTCTGGCCTCAGACACCCAATTTTGGAAGGACAAAGGAACGCTGGCCGTGCGGTCCCCAGAATGGCGGCTGCATCTGGCGTGCCAAAAAACCAGAGAAACGGAACCGCAGCAGAAGCTTGAGGCCGACACTCAGCTGACCGCTACTCAGCTGACCTAGCGAAGGCAGCCGGTTCCCTGCCGAGAACGCGGCGGCGGCTCTGAGGCCAGCTCTGTGCTGGCCGAAGGTCAACTGGTCTAGTTAAGGCTGTCGGTTCTCCCCCGGGAGCGCTGATCTCAACGCTGAACGAACGGCCTGTTTGTTCTGTTCCATTTGGTTGAGACAAACTAAGGCAAACTAAGGGCAAAATAAGGGGAAGAGGGGGAAAAAACCGCCAGACGGTTTGAAACAGTGCTGATCCCAGCGCTGTAATGGAGTGAACGGAGAATCCATGAAGGGGGAATAAAGAGATACACAACCTGCCCAAAATTCTGACAAGGGAGCCAACCGTAATCCTGTCCTGCTGGGCTGAAGACTAAGTTGTAACTGGGTGGGACCTAAGCCCAGCAGGAGGCGTGGCAACTTTGTCAGACTTAGTCTAATTGGGCAGGAAGACAGTCTAAACCCATTCGTGGACTCTCCATCCTCATGCTGGAGAAGCGTCTAAGATCCTTTACATCAGTGTTTCTCAACCTTGACCATTTTAAGGCATGTGGACTTCAACTCCCAGAATTCCACAGCCAGCATTGCTGGCTGTGGAATTCTGGGAGTTGAAGTCCACATGCCTTAAAATGGTCAAGGTTGAGAAACACTGCTTTACACAAAAGGATCCTTAATTTTCCTATGAAGTGGTGGCCTTTCATATTCATAGCAATTAAAATCTACAATAATGACAGCTTTAGTAAGTCACTGCACAGTAGTAGGGTACCACAAAATCTCTTTTGCTGAGCTTAAGCCTGGAAAGGTGATAGAAAAAAAACGATGAAGTTCAAAAATCCCCCCTTTTTAGAAAAGACCACCTTCATGTCACACAATTGGCCAATTTTTCTTAGGTCCAGAAGGATTCTATTCCTTGCAATAAGCCATTTCAAATGTTCCTGAATTTGCTTTTCCTAGTCTTTTGCTCTGCAAAAATATTTCTTTCAGCAATTATGAAACATTAGGCCAGACGTTACTGCAGGAGGTAGAAACAAATTATTACTGAAAGATTAGCCAGAATCTTTACCATTCACAAATTAGAGTCAACTCACAATGTGGCTGTTTTAACATCCTGAAATTAACTGCTTAGCTAAAAAGCTACTTAAGTCTAGGTTGGAATGGAACAGACAGAGCATGAGCACTTTTCATAATAAAAGTGTCCACATTTTAAAATTCTATTGTTTCTGCTACAATACATTTTGAAGATTCTACTTATTGATTAGGACACTGAGATTAAAGTAAGTTGTTCTATTTAGTAATGAGTATTTCAAAGGTGGTCTTACCGGATTTCAAGGCACCCTAGCTTCAAGGCAATTTCCTGGTCCACCTGATCTGCTATCTCTAGCATATAGTCATTTTTCACCTAAGAGCAAAGCAAGCAGGGATGGGTCATAAATACAAGTCAACTACCAGTATTATTTCAAATACAAGGACTATTTCGTTCAAAGATCAGATGAAATAATCCAACATTGTTCCAAGTAAACTACAGTCTGTGTAAGATTCACCTCATGTTCAAACTATGCCTTCTGTGAATCTCCAAATTGTTGAGTCCGACTCAGCTGGAGTGTAGCTAAGAGCCATTTTACCCATTAGGTGCCGAGAACACTCTTCACAATGACCTTGCATGTATTTTCCTGGCCCAGGAGAAATTAGGTTTCCATGAGCACAATAAGCAGGAAGGGCATGAAATAAGCACAATTTGCTGCTTTCTGTGCTACAAGGTAAACCCTAATAAAGCGTCTTCTGTCAAGTTACGTTTGCTCCAGCAGCACCACAGGTGTCTTTTGTGTTGCTTCATCCTCTTTGGTAAATCATGGGGCACTCCAAGGTCTTCAGACGGTGAGAGTCCACCTTAGACCCAATCAGATCTAAAGTCGCTGTTGCTTCGTTCCAAGCATCCAAGATCTCATGCACAACCATGAACCAAGCCACAAGAACAGCCACAAGCTCCCTCTGAAAACCAACTTGGGTCCATGGAAGGCCACGTGAGTAGATCTAGCTCTCCTGTGGAGTGTGAGCATGCAGTAGTAAGCTCCAGGCAGTCAACAGGAAGTAGTATGGAGTACTACTAGACAAAGGTTTATGATAATATCCTCCAATTCTAGATCACATTACGACTGGACAGAAACCCAGGCAGGTGCAACCCTCCCATCTGCTTAAGCTGAGTCTTCATGGCAGCCATTAATTTCTACACTGCCTTAAAGTCCAGAGCCAGGGAAAGTGGGCTGAAGCCCCCCAGAACCCTAAGCTCCACCCAAATATGGCATTAAACAGATGTGGCAGGGAAGCTGAAGGAAGACAGTACCCAAAAGTGAGGTTTGTACAGTAGCAGGAATCCCACCTGACCTCTAAGACCCAATCTCACGCTCACTCATACCTGTGGGACAGCACCCTAACAATCCTCAAGTCTCCAGAACAATGGCACTCCACTGCTAGGGTGGTGGCTGGTGTTTAAATCTGAAACTTTCTGGCCGCCCACCCACCATGTGCCCAGCCAGGTCTAAGCAACACAATGCCAAGGCAGCTCTCTCACCCGCAATTAAATTTTGAAAATTGAATTGTGCCATAGGCACAGATCCCCCCCCCCCAAGATTTAAAACATAAGACTTCTTCAAGCCTTTGCGGACTCCCTTGACAATATTTCAGCCCCCCAGGGACTACAGGTTGAGAACCACTAGATTAGAAGACATCTAACCCTATTGTTCTATGTTCCATATTCTAAATTTGGAGGGGAGCTTCGTGAAAGGCAGACCACGTCTATCGAACCCTGTTTCAAGGACTGGATAGGAGAGGCTTAAAAACATAGGTGGTATTATTTGTTTCTAAACAAATAACATTCAGAAATATTCTCATTTAGCTGGATCTAATCCAGCGGTTCTCAACCTTTTTTAGGTCGCGACCCCCGATCTGTCAAGCACTGCACATGTGCGGTGCTACCTCCTGCGCCGCGCATGCACAGTGCTGCCCCCTGCGCTGGCCGAGGCGTAGGGCGCAGCCCATTCGGGGCGGCGGCAGGCAAGCCCAGGAACTCCTGGGCGGCCGCGGCAGCGACGGCGCAGGGCGACCACGGGCTGGGCCACCAGCTGGCCCAGCCCAAGGGAGGTAAGCCACCCACCAGGCCCCACGCGCGCCAAAAACTCTCCCTGCGCCCGCCGCTGCCCTGCTAGCCTTGCCTTCGCTGCTGCCCGTTTGGGGAGGCAGCAGGCAGGCCCAGGTGCCCCTGGGCGGCCGTGGCAGTGACGGCGCAGGGCGACCACAGGCTGGGCCACCAGCTGGCTCAGCCCATGGGAGGTAAGGCACCTGCCGGGCCCCACGCACGCCAGCTGCCCTCCCTGTGCCCGCCGGCCTCCCACCTCCCACCCCTGGCCGTCTTTGACTTACATTTCTAGTAGTTGCTCAGCAGGGAGGGGTGGAAAGTTCCGGACCGCTCGCCTTCATTGCAGACAACTTGCAGCACCATTTGCAGACTGGGACTTTTGGCGGGCTCAGCAGGGCAGAGATAGCCTGGACAATTCCTATTGGCTTTTGAAAGCCAATAGAATTAGACTCTATTCAAGAGAGTCTATTCTATTGGCTTTCAAAAGCCAATAGAATAAGAGGGAGTAGCACAGCTAAGGAAAAGGGGGAAAAAATGGCGGACTGCGTTGTTTGGCGACCCCCGTGAAATGGTCGTTCGACCCCAAATGGGGTCGCGACCCACAGTTTGAGAACCGCTGATCTAATCTCTAAAGTCACGCAAATCTGCACCCGCTTCGAACTATTTCTCGTGAGAAGCATCCCTTGAAATTCTGCAAGGGCTACAGCTGCAAAATGTACTTTCTATAAAACGCTATGCTTTTCTACGCCTAGCCTTTTTTTTTTAATCAACGAGGAGTCCTCATAATATTTTACGTAGCCATTTTCCTAACTATCGCACCTCTCGCGTTGGTTTGATGATGGCGTAAAACTTGTCAATTTCAATCATTCCAAAAGCAAGCTAATCCAATTTCATATCTTCTCCTGAACGGTTCTGAGTTTATAGTTCTATGAAATCACCATAAATTCTGAGACACGGGAGTGCAGAAAGTAACCCCCCACATTTCTCCCTCGGCCTTTCCCCCCAGCTTCGTGATGAGATGAACAATTGAACAAAATATGTGGGCCTCCCACAAAACCGGCCAACGCTACTTTTCTTCATGGCGCTTAAAAAATATATATTATTTGTCTTATTGTCGAAGCAATCGGCCATCTGCCTTCAGCTGCCTCATCAACAAGGTCACAGTTTTCACATTAAGACAAGCTGATCTTTGACATTTTCCCCCTAATTACAGGCGTCACACCATAGCGAGGATGTTAATGACTGGGGGACGGGAATTGATTGCTGACAGGCAACGCAAAATGACTTTTAAAATTGTCCTTTCCCCCCCTCGGAGAAATCCCAGCTGTCTCTCTTCTCCCACTCCTTGAGCTGTTGTCAAACTCAACATGCGACCTGGGAGGAGCAGATAAGAGACGGGTTCAGAATCTTTAAATCTGTGTTATTCACATGAGCACGAATGAAGGACGATGGATGCGTCCCAGGATAATGAAGCAAAATTGAATTTGGGTCGGTCACCGGTAGGAGATATTTGCTCTTCCGAGCTTTCGGACTTGTGCTGGACCCCCATCTATCCTTTCACAGCAACTAAGATTGTTGGCTGAGCAGGTACAAAGATAGCCAGGGAAAAGATTGAAGCCTGGGAAACGGGGCCCTTGTCAGGAATGTTGTTCGACGGTTCGACGTTATACAACGGCACTGGGGAAAAAGTGACTTGTGACCGTTTTTCACAGTTATGACCATTGCAGCATCCTCGTGGGGATGCAATCAAAATTTGGATGCCTGGCATTTGGCTCTCATTGACGACGGCTGCAGTGTCCCCGAGTCACGTGATCCCCCTTTTGCGGCCTTCTTACAAGCAAAGTCGAGAGAAAAGAAGCCAGATTCACTTTGCAGCCGTGTTACTAACTTAATAACTGCACTTGTTCGCTTAACGACAGTGGCAAAAAAAGTCACACAAGGGGGGGTAAAACTCACTTAATAACTGACTCACTTAACCACAGAAATTTTAGGCTCAGTTGTGGTTGCAAGCTGAGGGCCTGTGTAAGCTTTGTGGATCTAAGAAACGACTCTAGTAATAAGTTTATAAAAATGGTATTTTATTTATATTATGGTTTTGTATGGCCACCCTTTAAAACAACCTTCCGAGGACCCTCGGCCATACAGGTGGTCCTCCACTTACAACCACATTCAGGCCCACAATTGTCATTGCTAAACAAGGCAATGTGAGCCAACCCTGCAATTGTTACGTGAATTGTGCAGCTGGTTAAATAAATCCAGCTTGTTGCTTGTCAGAAGCTGGCTGGGAAGGTCACCAAGGGTGATCTCCTGACCCCCGTCATGCTGCAACCATTGTAAATACAGGCCAGTTGTCAAGGGTACAAATCTGGATCATGCAACAGTGGAGGTGTCATTAAGTCGCAAGTACAAGGACCAGCCATAAGTCGCTTTATTTTTAGTGCTGTTGTAGCTTCCAATAATCACTAAATGAATACTACAATACTACAAGCATGACATCTACAACTGTCAACAAAAAAAAGCGCTTGAAAATTGACTTCTCAAACCATCCTCAAAACCAATTATCTATAAATCAATTAGAGAACTCACAAGCATTCCACCGCTTACCCCAAACTACAATTCATAGGATTCCACGGGAATTTCACAAGGGTTAGCGTTGTGTCAACTCAATACAGGTTTTTAACACAAATATTCTTCTCAGCCGCTTAACAAATTCATATTTTGTTATAAGGCTGCACAAGTATGGATGGACAGTTCATAAAGTTGATCTCACCCCTGTCTCAACGTGTAAACCAGTTTGTTTAACCATCATGGCTTACCATTAATGTTTCCTAAAGACAATGATTTTCCCTGATGGGGATTCGAGCTCATCCACTTATAAAAATTACACACCAAGCGATCTTAAAACGTTCAAATGGTTTTTCTCTCCTAATTTACAGAATGTGTGTGCTTAAACCTACTTCTTTCTGCTTGTTCTCTTCTCCAAAAGCCCGAGAGAGAATATGGCCTTAAGCAAGAGGGCATCTAAACTGAGAGCTGCACGACGCCTTCCTTTTCCTCTCCTGTGGTGATTAATTGAAGCAAATTGCAACCCAGATAAAATGGGGCTGGCACGCGTGCCCACAGAGAGGGCTCTGAGTGCCGCCTCTGGCACGCGTGCCATAGGTTCGCCCCCACTGATCCACATATTTTCATGTATGGTGGACATGTAGAAAAATTAAAGCCTTCTGGAGAAAAATATGGTGGACACTCCAAACCATTTTGAAAAAGCGTATTGAATTTCTACCTCAGTTGTTTTTGTTAGGGATCATAAAAGACTGTACCACCACAGAGACAAACTTAATTCTGAACTTGATCACAGCAGCGAGACTGTTGGTGGGACAATACTGGAAGAAGCCAGAAATACCATCTTTTGAAGAATGGACGTTGAAAGTCATACATTTGGCAGAAATGGCTAAAATATCGGCATATTTGAAGGATCGCTCAAATGAATAATATATGTTAGACTGGAAACATTGGGTAGACTACATACAAGAGAAACACCAATCAAAGAAAATGTATCTGGCTTATAGTTAAATCTTGTCATACGGAGGGAAGAATGTTTACAAATCTAAATCATGTGTATTAAGTTGGATAGCAGTTAACTTGAATTTTTTCCTGGTTTACATGTACAAATATATATCTTTAAATAAATAAATAAAAAGAAAGAAATGGGTATGTACCATTCATTCCATACCCCAAAAAAATAAATTAATTAAAAAATAAAGTATTCCTCGAACCAGTAATAATGCATCATGCAAAAACGTTTTACAACTTCGTACGGCTGTTCTTGCTTTGAAAATGAGAGTTTTGGATTTTGCCTAAATGTAATATCTCTTTGCTGGCCACTGAATTAGGCATTTTTTTCCCCCAGGTTTCCACGCAAGACTGAAAAAAAAGGTGTTAGTGTTTTAAGAACTGGATCACAGAAAGCATTGGTATCTCTTCCCCCCCACACACACACACACTTGCATAAAAATCTTTTTAAAAAATCAGGTTAATCAGCATTTACTCCATTATTTTGTCTGTACAATATGTACTTTCTCTTAACTATCCTGGCATTGTCAATTTAGTTTTGGATCTTTTGAATGTTTGAATACCAATTCTCTGGTTCGTGTTAAGTAATTATTTCTGAATGATTTCTGAAGTTCTCACAGCTTTAGAATTTACAACACTGCAACATCTGGGGGACAAAATGGATAACGTTACACAGCAAATGTCTGGAAAATTTGCAGAATTCACCCAAAATAGCAAACTTGAATTCTGGAAGACTCCAGAATAACCAATCAGTTAATGCACTGAAATATCAAGCCTAACAATCCCTTTTCCCCCTAAACAATATTCTTTCAAATAAAGTGTTTTTACTAACAGTATTCTACATTGGTACCATTCCTTACACGAGCAAAATGTATTTTCCATTCTTGAAAAATGTTTTCAAAATCTATGACACTTTTTTTCTGTTTGCTTTTACCTGCTGGTATAAAAAATTTAACGTTGGCTTATCTTCAGTAAACTGGTTCAGAAATCCTTTCGGTAAGTATCGAATTCGCAACTCGTACCTATAATACAGGAAGAGAGAATTTAGTACTATTGCCTTTTAAATATTAGCACCACTGTACAATATTAAAAAAAATTAGAAAACTGCTCTACAATACCTTGTTAATAAAACCAAGATATTGATCAATGTTTTAACCGATTTTGACATTCGGTATTTGCAACCGTATTTACAGTTCAGGTAGTCCTCGACTTAACGACCACAATTTTAGCCCAAACTTTCTGTCGCTAAGCAAGACAGTTGTTAAATGAGTCTTACCCCATTTGAGGACCTTCCTTTCTACTGCAGTTATTCAGCTGCTAAGCGGATCTGGCCGCCCCAGAAGACTTTGCTTGTCAAAAGATCGCAAAAGAGGGATCACGTGATCCCCGGACACAGCAACCGTCATAAATACGAGTCAATTACCAAGCGTCCAGATTTTGATCACGTGACCGTAAGGATGCCGCAACAGTTGTACATTTGAAAAAAAATGGTCGTAAGTCACATGGCTGTAAGTCGAGGACAACCTGAACAGGCAATAACGAAGAAGGGAAGAGAAAAATCATGTAAAATTGAGTGTAACATAAGATGGATTAAGGCAGCGGTTCTCAACCTTTTTCAGGCCGAGACCCCACCTGCGCCGCCAATGCGCAGCGTGACCCCGACCTGCACCACGCATGCATGGCGCGATTGCACGCATCGTGCATGCACGACGCACGCGACGGCACATATCGTGCATGTGCAGCGCGGTGGCCCGAACCGTGCATGCGCGGCGGGCCGAACCGCGCAGGCGCAGTGCGCGCGATGGGCCGAACCGTGCATGCGCGGCGCGCGTGACGGGCCAAACCCCGGATGCGCGGTGCACGGCAGCCCAAACCACGCGCGCACGGCGCGTGTGCGACGGCCCAAAGCGCGCATGCGTGGCGACAGCCAAGGGGAAATGGGGAAAAAAATGGCGGACTGCGGTGTTTGGTGACCCCCGTGAAACGGCCGTTCGGCCCCAAATGGGGTCGCGACCCACAGGTTAAGAACCGCTGGATTAAGGGCACGAATTGCTTCAAGTTCCATCACAAAAGGGGCTTTCAAAGGCTTCCATTGTTTTGAAGACTTTTGAGCCTTTCTACTTCCTCTCTTTATGCCTCCTTTAGTACTAAATCGCTCCTGAAGGTTAAGAGACTCTGGAACAACGTCTAAATACCTTGTAAGAGGCGGCCTCGGGAGATATTCTATTATTTTTTTCATGTACGCAAAAGCCAACCAATCTGGCACAGGGGGGGCCAAAACTGCTTATGTAACTCAGTAATAAAAGACTGGGTTCTCCACCCCCCCAAAAGTCCTTTAAAAATCAATATAGGTATTTGGGAGCAATAGGTTGACAGAACCAGAGCATCACGACGACAATCCTGCTGGAATAAAAGAACTCACAAGGAACAGTCGGTGAACCAGCACGTGTGGCTGTGGGACAGAGTGACCGAAGGCATGAAATTCCCCTTTATTAGCCCATCACAACAATTTAGCATTAGGATAAAAGCTCCCATTGGTGAATCTCCCAAATGCCAGTCATGGGGAGAGAGAGGGTGTTTCTCTCTCCTATCTAATCCACATCCACTCTACACACCAAGGAGCCATGGTGGCGCAGTGGTCAGAATGCCGTATTTGCAGGCTAACTCTGCCCACTGCCAGCAGTTCGATCCTTATGGGGCTCAAGGTTGACTCAGCCTTCCATCCTTCCCAGTCAGTAAGATGAGGACCCAGATTGTTGGGGGCAAGAGGCTGACTCTGTAAACCGCTTAGAGAGGAGCTGTAATGCCCTGTGAAGTGGTATATAAGTGTGAGTGCTCTTGCTAAGTGCTATTCTACTACTGCCACCATCCAGATTCAGTGAGAAACACCATCAGAACATACCAAGGAAGAAACACTTTCCTCGTCAAGCTACAGACGCCATCCCACCCAAGACTGACAGGACAAGCCATGGCATATAAACAGACAGCAGACCTCACTCCCCCTCAACACTGAGGTTACCTAGCCTGGTCATGAAACACCTGCAGGGAGACCACCACATTCAGAAGGAACCAATAACCCCCATCTACTCATGTTCTCTCCAACTGAGAGCATCTAGAGCAGTGGTGGCAAACCTCTGAAGCGGCACTCAGAGCCCTCTCTGTGGACGCACATGCGTCGCCCCAGCCCCATCTCCCCCAGTGACCCCTCACCAGCAGCCCCCCTGGAGGAGAGTCACCCCCAGGCACGGCCCACACACAGCAGCGGAGCCAAGGACATAGCCAGGCAGTAGGGACAAGACTCCGCCCTCAAGCCCCATAGGGTGCAGATGATGCTGCGAGGTGTGGGTGGAGGGCGTGGCTTCCACGGCGCTGCAGGGCTATCTTGGCAATCTGCTGCGGTGGGCCACAGAGGCTGTGCGTGGCCTGCGGGCAGGTGGGGCAAGTGGCAGGTGGGGGTGGAGCAGGCAGGGCAGGAGGCAGAGCGGGTTCTGTGGGCGGTTTTGGGGAACACGGCCTCTAAAAGGTTCGCCATCACTGGTCTAGAGCAAGGGTGCCCAACCTTGGCAACTTGAAGACTTGTGAACTTCAACTCCCAGAATTCCCCAGCCAGTATGGCTGGCTGAGGAATTCTGGGAGACGAAGTCCACGGTTCTTCAACTTGCCAAGGTTGGATACTCTTGCCTTTGAAAGCCAGGAGCATATTTCAAAGGAATTGCAAATTCGAGAGGACTTGCCCACTGAAGGCCAATGACTATGAGAAGTAAGCCTGGATGGGCCAGAGCTGACCGGTCCTTGAAGGTTAGAGATCTTTGTAGGACTTGGCTTTGCATGTGCAAGCCTGATGATCATGGATTGTTGATTCATATTTGTGCTCCACAACTCACTCATCTGGGGTTGTTATGTAAGCGTCAGAAGGATAGTGTTCTATCCCAGCCTATTGCCATCCTTGTTAAAGGCACAAGGACCCAACCCCTGCTGATGCAATAGGCTGGAGACTTTAAAACAAAACAAACCCCTTTTAATATGGGTGACAAACATGTCAAATAGTCCAAAACACAAACAGCAAAACTCAAGTCCAAAGGAAGAAAATAGTCCCCAAGAAAACGCGATGCAAACAGAAGAGAAGTCACAAGCAAGACGAACAGACCAGGATTCCAAGAAGCACTTTGAAAATGGTTGCCTTCAGCAACCAGCACCGCCCACACCTCCTCCTTTTATTCAGCAGTCCCAAGGCGTTGCCTCTCATTGCCTTCTCCTTTTACTCTGGAGTTGCCGTATTGACTGCTGCTGATTTACTCTTGCTAATTGACAACGTGTGCGAGCGTCAATTAGCAAGTCCATCAGGTGTGAGTCCTCTGAGTCTGACTCATTCTCCTCACACAGCTGAGCTTCATCAGGAACACGACTGGAGGGCCCAGGCTCTGCATCAAACTGTGAGTCCTGTAATTCATCTGAGCCTCCCTCTGCCCCGATGGCCCTTCAAAGGCCTCCTCCACCTCCTCCTCAGATTCCTCAGACTCAGCTGTTGCGAGCACAGGCTGGCACGGAATCACAACAGATAGAGCTGCTTTCCTCCTTACTTCACAGCTCAACAACACAGACATCTATTTGTGTATGCTGGTTTACAAGGGGACGTGTGTATCTCAGGGTATATAGGGCGCTCTCATTGTAGGGCGCTCACTATTGCAAGGCAGTAGTGCTTTGGTGTAGTGGTGAGAGCCAACTTGGTCTAGCACAGGGATATGACTCGTGGACTTCAACTCCCAGAATTCCTGAGCCAGCATGGCTCAGCTTGGAAACCTCTCCCATTCCCCTCAGCGTGGCTGGCTCAGGAATTCTGGGAGTTGAAGTCCACCAGTCATAAAAGAGCCAAGGTTGCCTACCCCTGGTCTAGCGGTTAAGGCACCGAGCTAGAAAGCGGGAGACGGTGAGTTCTAGCCCCACCTTAGCCACGAAAGCCAGCTGGATGACTTTGGGCTAGTCGCACCTTTTCAGCCTGCCTTACAGAGTTGTAGTTGTGGGGAAATTAGGAGCCAGAAGGACCATTCAATACGTTTGCCACCTTAAGCATTTATAAAAATAATAAAAATGCTACATAAATTAATTATATGACTAGGTCTGGAAAAGTGGGAGGTAACGGGGTGTAACAGGGAGGAATGATAGTGTTGAACATAAGAACATAAGAAGAGCCATGCTGAATCAGGCCAAAGCCCAGCATTCTGTGTCACACAGTGACCCACCAATTGTACATGGGGATCTTGAGCAGAAAGAGAAGGCAAAACCCTCCCTTTCCCTTGACCCCCAACAAATGGTACTCAAGGGAATCCTGCCTGCCTCAACCAACATAGAGGCGGCACATGGACATCCGTTTTAATAGCCACCGATACACTTGGCATCCATGAATCTGTCTGACCCTGCCTTGAAGCTATCAAGGCTGACAGCTGTCACGATCTCTTCTGGAAGTGAATTCCATAAACCAACGACCCTCTGAGTGAAGAAATATTTCCCTTTATTTGTCCTCACTTTCTTACCTACGAGCTTTAGGGAGTGCCCCCTTGTCCTAGTATTGTGTGATAGAGAAAAGAATTTTTCTCTATCCACCTTTTCTATCCCATGCATGATTTTATACACTTCGATCAAGTCACCCCTTAAACGCCGTTTTTCAAGGCTGAAGAGACCAAGGCGTTGCAATCTGGTTTCATAAGGGAGGCGCTCCATTTCCTTGATCATTCTTGTTGCCCTTTTTTCCACCTTTTCCAGTTCCGTTATATCCTTCTTGAGGTGCGGTGACCAGAACTGTACACAGTACTCCAAGTGTGGTCTCACCATCGATTTGTACAGAGGCAATACAACACTTGCTGACTTATTTTCGATTCCCTTCCTAATCATGCCAAGCATGGAATTTGCTTTTTTTTACTGCTGCTGCGCATTGGGTTGACATCTTCATCGAGCTGTCCACCAAAACCCCAAGATCCCTTTCTTGGGTTGTCTCAGAAAGTTTGGTCTCCATCAGTTGGTAAGTATAATTGGGGTTCTTTGCCCCGATGTGCATAACTTTGCACTTGTTTAGGTTAAAATGCATTTGCCACTTTGTTGCCCACTCACACAATTTCGAGAGATCCTTCTGGAGCTCCCGACAGTCAGTTTCACTTTTCACTACCCGGAACAATTTGGTGTCATCAGCAAACTTTGATACCTCACTATTTACTCCCCCTTGGGTCCAGGGGAAAGTATCAAACCACTTGTCGTACCCATCGGAAAAATCTTGCTACTGTAAATTGAAGGGTTGTTCAAAATAACAGCAAGGCATTAAAATATTGCAGTAAAAGGGAGCCACTGAAAGCAACTAGTCTTCTATTCTGGTGTAAGCTATAAAAGGAAGGAATTCGCTCACTCCGTTTTTCCAATGATCGGTCACTGAGAAAGCTTTTCTTCGCAACCTAGTCAATGGCCCGTAGAACAGCCCCCGGAGAGGAGTAACTTGTGATCACAGACACTACGGTTTTTCTTTCTACTTAGCTCCTGCTTGAGAGCTTCAGCAGAGAACTCCGGGGTTCCTATATTTGTATTCTGAACCATAGTAGTAATTTTCCCTATCCATGTCATCCATGATTGATGATTTGTTATCCTTCCAAGCTGTCCTTCCCTTAAGTCAGGATATGTATGTCTATCAATTGCCAATTCCACTTTTCAAATAACTGTCGGGGACACCCTGGGTGTCAGAATGACGATTTATTCGTTCAAACCGAGTTAGGACAAAGCATAGGCCTTTGTACGACACCTGCTAACAACGCCACAAAGATGTACGTATGAGAAATGTGGCACACCTGTGTGTGCTAATGAGACAAGTCTTGGCTCTTGGCAACTCCCTGGGCTAGCCCCTGAAATTGTCTTGGAAAAATTTCAAAAGAGGGCCTGCCACTGCCTGCCTCCTAGGGCTGAGAGAAAGTGACTGGCCCAAAGTCACTCAGCTGGCTTTGCACCTCAGGTGGAACTAGAACTCACCGTTTCCTGGTGGTCGGCCCAAAGTCACCCAGCCAGCTTTCATGCCCAAGGCAGCACTAGAACTCACCGTCTCCTAGTGATTGGTCCAAAGTCACCCAGCCAGCTTTCATGCCCAAGGCAGCACTAGAATTCACTATCTTCTAGTGATTGGTCCAAAGTCACCCAGCCAGCTTCCACGCCTAAGGCAGCACTAGAACTCACCATCTCCTGGTGATTGGCCCAAAGTCACCCAGTCAGCTTTCATGCCTAAGGCAGCCCTAGAACTCATCGTTTCCTGGTGATTGGCCCAAAGTCACCCAGTCAGCTTTCATGCCTAAGGCAGCCCTAGAACTCACCGTTTCCTGGTGATTGGCCCAAAGTCAACCAGCCAGCTTTCATGCCTAAGGCAGCACTAGAATTCACAGTCTCCTGGTGACTGGTCCAAAATCACCCAGCTGGCTTTCATGCCTACAGTAGGACTAGAACTCAGTCTCCTGGGTTTCCAGAAACGTACCTTAACCGCTATGTTGTTGATAAACATTAATGAATTGGACAACCTTCATCAATCGCTCTGTAAAGCCATTTTGTACGCTGTGCTTCCTAAAGTTTGCACATTAACATTCTGCTAACACCACTAGAGATTTTAAAATATGATTGCGAAAAACAACAGAGGCAATGAGGGTGCACCTATATATTTCTTCAAAGAGAAGTCTATAATGTAAAAAGGGAAACGTTAACTAGATATGATCAAAAAACAGCTATCATTAGCCTGATTTTTGATGGGTGAATACAAGCCAGGTGTTCATTCCAACACGCTACAAATCCCTGCAACTGTCTTCTATTAATTAATTAATTAATTAATTAGTTAGTTAAATAATAATAAGGTTGGAAGGGACCTTGGAGGTCATCTAGTCCAACCCCCTGCTCAGGCAGGAAACCCTACACCATTCCAGACAAATGGCTGTCCAGTCTCTTCTTAAAGACCTCCAGTGTTGGAGCATTCACCGCTTCTGGAGAAGGGTTGTTCCACTGGTTAATTGTTCTAACTATCAGGAAGTTTCTCCTTAGTTCTAGGTTGCTTCTCTTCTTGATTAGTTTCCATCCGTTGCTTCTTGTCCTGCCTTCAGGTGCTTTGGAGAATAGCTTGACTCCCTCTTCTTTGGGGCAGCCCCTGAGATATTGGAACACTGCTGTCATGTCACCCGATCATCTTTGTATGAGTACTTTTTTCAGTTTCTTTTCCTCAGTTAACTAGAAGACAGTTAACCAAGGAAAAGAAACTGAAAAAGTATTCATAAATACCAGAAATAAGCCATCATGTTTTCTGATTCTTGATGGCGTTATGAAGCCTCTTTTTATGTTTTTAAGGCTTCTTTTTTAAAAAAAAGAATGTTAAAGCAGTTTAGATGAGAATTCCAGCTGATATATTATTAGAATGCAGCAAAGCATTAAAGTGAAACACTCTTCCAGGATTCCTTTTTCTAAAAATGCTAATTTAAAACTTTTACATGCGCCGTCATCTATCCCAAATGCTTGCTTTACGGGTATTAAGGCAAACTTGACAGCAACTTCTGCATGATCCCCCATTTTAAGACAGCAAGGCAGGCTGCACAATTCTGATAAAGCATGAAGTGACACCCTGAAAATATTCTGAATAATTTAACGCCAACACCACTGGCAGTTCTTTCGTAGGGGATTTTGTAGGACCTGATCACCTGAATATCAGATATAGCAGGATTTTAATCCATAATGCATTAAGATTTGGGGACACCACTGAATACTTAAGATGAAACGATATATTTGTATACTTCATAGCTTTTTTTTTAACAAAAAATTATGGTTCCCCCCCCAAAAAAGTAGAAAATAAATCTCCACAGAACAGACATATTGATATATTTAATATGTTTCAAGATATTCGATATTCAAAGGAGTTATAGGAGAGCTTGCAATTTGGTGGGTCTTTTTTTCTCCAGAACTTAACACTCCAGATAAGCGTAGAGAGAATTATTTCAGAGGGCCAGAACATGTGGCCATGTACTGGGATCATGCTGCTTGTAAAGTACATAATCTCTGAATAAATAAGTCACCGTATTAAGCTTAAAGTGCGTACGTGCCCTATTCCGGAAGACAATCCACAAGATGGCACACATGATCCCATTAAAAAAAGTTAGATGGCTTAAGACATACAGAAGCTTAGGTGTTTGGATGGGCTTAGAGAAGACAATTACGCAGTCTATTTGCTTCCCTGCCTGATTTCTCTCTTGGTCTTATTCCTTCTTTCCGCCGCTCTTCATTCCACTCGTGGACTTCCCACGTATTAGAAACCGTTCCTCTTTGCCTTCTCAGCAAGGATTAATGCAGAGCAGATAAGCAGGCCCATTTTTCCCTGGTGTCAACTGCTGGGACAGCAGATAAGCCATTTGGGGACAGGCGTTCTATCACAACTTTGCATTAAGTTGAGACTGCCAGCCACTCTAAAATACTGTTTGCATTTACCACACTCCTGTTTTATTTTATTTTTTTACCCTAACCCAGGGGTTCTCAACCTTGGCAACTTTAAGACTTGTGGACTTCAACTCCCAGAATTCCTCAGCCAGCAAAGCTGGCTGAGGAATTCTGGGAGTTGAAGTCCACAAGTCTTAAAGTTGCCAAGGTTAAGAACCCCTGCCCTAACCTGTTAGGCACGAGAAACCAGGAAAGCGTTCAAAAGCACAACGAGTTTATCCCATACACAAGAATCTGATCTAGTAGTGGTCAAAGCAAATTGGCACCACGTAAGAATCAACGGGCTTGGGGGCGGGGGGGCTGGACTAAGATTTCTTCTGGGGGTGCAGTGACTCCAAACTGAGATGTATTTGTATTTGACCCGCCCTCGGGCTCAGCCTGGTCATCTCAGACATCTAAAAACAGATTCCCCCTTTCTGCGTTTTGGGATGCCTGCCCCAAACGCTTCCCCAGATACCTCTCCAGATGTCAGCTCAGAGGAAGAAGAAACAGTTCCAGGCACATCTGGAGGGGAGTTGGTCAATGGCTCTGAGCAGCCATCTGAGGGGGATTTGGCTGAAGCACAGCTGCAGCAGGACAGCCCTGAGGCTTCAGGTGGGAAAAACACACAGCTGCAGCCTGTCAGTGACAAGGAAGAGGAACTGCCTTCTGCACCTGATCCAAGAACAGATAGGACAGAGAAAAGGCAGGCGCAGAGGAGGTCAGCCTGATTACCTGAGAGGAAGCAGCCTCGCCCTTCTTGATGGGCTGCACCAGAAGCAGGCTCTTTAGCACAGCAGACAAATGGAGATGATGCTGGGGACGATGTATTCATTTCCTAGCTGTGTGTTTCTTGGTCGCTGTGATTCCTGCCTTGCTTTGGATGGACACCGTGCTTTGATCTGGATTGTGCCTTGTGAAATCTGGACTTTCCTTGCCCTGTGAACCCTCTTGTGTCGTAGATTTAATTTTGCCTGGTGGGTTTACCCCGTTTGGGAAACTTTCAAGTGCCTTGTGGACTCATTGGCCATTGAGCTGTGGACTAGCATTGGTTTGCTTTTGGCTGAACTTAATTGGGACAGTTCTGCGGTTTTGGTGAAGGGAATTGCTGGGGAATATTAATAAATATTATAAATATTAATAATATTTATAAATATTAATAATATAATATTAATAATACTTACAGGACTGTCTTCTGCCACATACTTCCCTCCGACCGGTGAGAGCGCACAGGGTCGGCCTCCTCCGGGTCCCGTCAGTGAAACAATGTCGTCTGGCGGGTCCTAGGGGGAGGGCCTTCTCTGTTGTGGCGCCCACCCTCTGGAACCAACTGCCCCCTGAAGTCCGCGCTTCTCCCACTCTCCCAGCCTTCCGAAAGAATCTTAAGACCTATCTGTGCCGGCAGGCCTGGGGATGACTGTGGAATGTTGAGTGAATGATGAATGAGTGCTGGTTTTTTTTTATTTTTAAATGTTCTTTTAATTTGGATTTTATATGAATACTGTTTGTATATGTTGTAAGCCGCTCCGAGTCTTCGGAGAGGAGCGGCATATAAGTGTAAACAATTAAATTAAATTAAATTAAACCCACTAAACCACTATTACGTGTGTGTGTGTGTGTGTGTGAGCGTGACAGCATACACTTTCACCCAAACATCCAGTTTCGCACCATCCCTATTCCTAAGGAGCACGAAGAAAACCGTCTCTTCATAAACTTCATTGTGGTTATTTCAAGCATGTAGACAGGCCGCGATGCAGTTTATACGTTCAGGCAATTCCATCCACCCTTTTGCCCTTATAAGTAAGACGTAAATGAATCTTACTTCCATTCCTCTGGTGCATGTCCTACTTCAAATTTCTCCCTCACGTTGGAGACCCCCATATCTGGATGCAGCCAGTGAACTTCCTCGGACTGTAGGTGACTAAGCCTTAAACCGAAACAGGCTACATTTTTTACTTTGTGACAATCCACGATCTTCTGAATTATGCCCTAAAGGTGGGAAGGGGGAAAAATAAAATAAAATGTTTAGCTTGACAGAAAATGTGTTTTTTATAGATTTTTCTGGGTATCTTTCACATGCGTATTTTGATGTAAAAGGGAATGATGTTATAGAATAAAAGCTTTGTGTAAATTGTGTCCAAATAAGATTATTTCATAATACAGAAACATTAGCCATAAACACCAGCATTCGTGTACATGCACACACACAGCCACCATAACTTTGAAAATGGATCGTAAAGAAGCCTGGGGGGATGGGGGGGGGAATCCGTAACTTCAAATGGTAGCTAAGTATCGGGCTGTAAATTGAGAACTACAGCTAGATTCCATATGCTCAAAACTTTTTTGGTAGCCATGACAGCATCTGTTAAACTATAAGCGCCCCCACCCCAAGGGGAGAGATCTTGAGGCTTCTAGTGTGAGACCTCTAAACATAAAGAAGCCTCTGGAGCAGGGGTGTCCACCCTTGGCCAATTTTAAGGCTTGTGGTCTTCAACTCCCACACCCCTCAAGGCTAAGAGTCCATACAGAAGAAAAAACAACTAGAGCATGGAACATCGGTGTTACACAGCTGTGGGAAGTCAGCCCCCCCCCAGAGAAAGAAATATATTTGGAAATATTTAAAAGGCAGTATATATTTCCCTAAAGGATTTTAAAGGCAGAAACCCCCCCCCCAAGTCTCTCTGTCCCAAACAGAAACCAGGTTTGCAAAATGCAGATGATAATCTTATCAGAAAGATTGGAGTCAGGAAACTGGGATTAGGAAGAAAGATCCCTAGAATCAACACCAAAAATCTAAGAGTCATCAGCCACAGCCCCAGGGAAGCAGGATATGACCCTTGGGACATAATAGGATTAACCCACCACCATCAGAATACCAGAAAGGCACACTCAGACTCAGGTCAAAGTTCATGCCACAGGAACAACTCCAAACAAAAGGCTCCGGAGGGTATAACACCCACTCCCTACATGTGCTCACTCCCTTTTTTCTTCCAGAGCCATCTTCCTGTCTGGCTCTCCTCTTCAATAAACTGCAACCTTCTTCCTAAAGCAGTCGCCATGTTGTTTATTCCCAGCTTGGACTGAACCATGATGAAGACTTTTCCTTCAACACAGCCAACAAGCTACTTGGCTCACCTTATGAGAAGGGCTTCCACCTCAGAAGCGCTAAACGTTTTAAAAACATGAAATCAACTCACCCAAACATCTGTGGCATCTCCATGTCGGATAATACTGGCCCACGTTGTTGGTTCACTGTTGCTTTCAAAATAATGAAAAACTTTCAGGACCCGTTCCATTGTCCCCGGAGAACGTTCCACCCCGGAACTGAGGTGCGTTTTTGTGCTTGAGCTTGGCGTATGATTCAAGTTTGGGTCTAGATAAGCTGCTGCCATAGTTTTGCTAGATGCTAGGTATCTGTCATATTCTGAAATGGGGAGGAAAAACAGAGCACACTTCTTAGTCTCACAAATCTCCAGAGCCATCTTAATGGAAACATACTGTTCTATTCTACGATAAATCAATATTTCCAAAGATTAGTTTCTATGGCTAAACAAATAATGCTGTTTTTAAAATAATCAGTAAATCTCATCATGCTCCGCGCTGAAAGTTATGCTTCATTATTGCACAACAATTTCCAAAGTCAGACATTATTAGGACTGTGAGGCACAAATTTTAATGGCATTCTCGTGATCAGGGTATCTCACCTTAGTAAGAAGGTTGAGGGAGGGGAAAAAAATCAAAGTAGAAGTTACTATTCAAATACATCTTGCTAAGTTAACCTAACCTTGCTCAGCTTACTTGCCTATTTAACAAAACAGTGATTTTACTGAATATAGTCTGGGCCTGCTTCAAGATGATCACACATAAAAGATGCATGTCTGGTTTTTAACAGTAAGTCAAACCAAATGAATAAGTACATTTTCTTCACTTTCAAAGCCATTCTAAACGGGGAAAGTCTAAAGGTACGTCTAATGCCGGCAGCAGCTGTGCAGTTCCCACTTCTAAAATCAATGTCAGCAGTTAAAAGCTCCAGTGGTCAGAGACCATAATATAATGGCTAGCAGATGGCATGCTACTTTAAGTGTTGCAATTAGGGAGAAGGAGAGGAGAGGAGAGGAGAGGGAGGGAGGGAGAGAGAGAGAGACAGAGAGAGACAGACAGAGAGAGAGAGAGAGAGAGAGAGACAGACAGAGAGAGAGAGAGAGAGAGAGAGAGAGAGAGAGAGAGAGAGAGAGAGAGAGAGAGAGAGAGAGAGACAGAGACAGAGACAGAGACAGAGAGACAGAGAGACAGAGAGAGACAGAGAGAAAGAGAGAAAGAAAGAAAGAGACAGAGAGAGAGATGTTAACTGTAGTGAAAATTTAGTAGCACAAAAGGAATTCGGGGGATCCATGTAGGCCAGGGGTAGGCAACCTTGGCTCTTTTGTGACTCGTGGACTTCAACTCCCAGAATTCCTGAGCCAGCCATGCTGAGAGGAAAGGAGAGGTTTCCATGCTGAGCCAGGGTGGCTCAAGAATTCTGGGAGTTGAAGTCCACGAGTCACAAAAGAGCCAAGGTGGCCTACCCCTGACCTAAGTCCTCCTGTTCTAAGCGGTGAGCCTCCTAGACCAGGGATAGGCAACCTTGGCTGTTTTATGACTTGTGGACTTCAATTCCCAGAATTCCTGAGCCAGCATGGCTCAGCATGGAAACCTCTCCCTTTCCCCTCAGCACGGCTGGCTCAGGAATTCTGGGAATTGAAGTCCACAGGTCATAAAAGAGCCAAGGTGGCCTACCCCTGGGCTAGGGGTTAAGGCGCCAGGCTAAAAAGACGGGAGATGTGATTTCAAGTCCCACCTTAGCCAGGAAAGAAAGTTGGGTAACTTGGGGCCAGTTACTCTCTCTCTCAGCCCAACCCACATCACAAGGTTGTTGTGGGGAACCTACTGAGGAGGAAGGTATGTTGGATATGTTCGCTGTCTTGAATTATTTGTAAAGATAAGAGGTGGAGTACAAGCGAACAAATAAGGGAGGGAGCTGAGCAGAGATTTCCCAAAAGAATCATCTCTCCTGAAACAGACATCCAGCAGGTAGATGTCTGTGGAGATACTCAATCATCCAGGTCAGGGCTAGGCAACCTTGGCTCTTTGATGACTCGTGGACTTCAACTGCCAGAATTCCTGAGCCAGCCATGCTGAGGCGAAAGGGAGAGGCTTCCAAGCTGAGCCATGCTGGCTCAGGAATTCTGGGAGTTGAAGTCCACCAGTCATAAAAGAGCCAAGGTGGACTACCCCTGATGTAGGCTGACATTCCCTATAGTACCTCTCTGGTTTTACATGGAACCTAAAGCTAACAGGGGCTGGGATAACAGTTTCACGGGATAATAGCGTCGTATTGACCACTGAGGTTCCCTGCTAGTAGTTTCCAAAGTAATTTCCAAATGCAACAGTGGAGAATATAGATGAAAACCTTGAAGAAAAGGCACAAAAAATAGGACTGCAAGGTGGCAGGAGCCTAATTAATACTGCTTTAACTGTCACTATATTGATGCAACCCTTCATCGACTTTACATAAAGCCTTAAGCCAGGGGCCCTCAAACTTGGCCGTTTTCTGACTTGTGGACTTCAACTCCAAGAATTCCTCAGCCGAGCATGCTGGCTGAGGAATTCTGAAAGTTGGAAGTCCACAAGTCATAAAAGGGCCCATTTTGAAGATCCCTGGCTTAAGCGCCGTTCAAAAGAGCCATTTCAGTTCTTCTCCGTGAGGAAATGTCAGGAAAGTTGCTTCATCTGACTGAAAGTTAAGAAGAAAATGGACAGGCTGGATAATAGAGGCTGGATTTAAAAAAAAAAACCAAATCTTTATAAAATGTGAACATTCAGGGAGGAAAAGGTAGCATCAGGCAGAGTAGAGTGGAGTAGAGTGGAGTGGAATGGAAAACATGGAATGGAATGTACAATAGAATAGAATAGAATAGAATAGAGTGGAGTGGAGTGGAGTGGAGTGGAATGGAATGGAATGGAATAGAATAGAATAGAATAGAATAGAATAGAATAGAATAGAATAGAATAGAATAGAATAGAATAGAATAGAATAGAATAGAATAGAATGGAATGGAATGGAATGGAATGGAATGGAGTGGAGTGGAGTGGAGTGGAGTGGAGTGGAATGGAATAGAATAGAAAATATGGAATGGAACGGAATGGAATGTACACCAGAATAGAATAGAATGGAATGGAATGGAATGGAGTGGAGTGGAGTGGAGTGGAATGGAATGGAATGGAATAGAATAGAATAGAATAGAATAGAATAGAATAGAATAGAATAGAATAGAATAGAATAGAATAGAATAGAATAGAATAGAATAGAATAGAATAGAATATAAAATATGGAATGGAATGGAATGTACAACAGAATAGAATAGAATAGAATAGAATAGAATAGAATAGAATAGAATAGAATAGAATAGAATAGAATAGAATAGAATAGAAAATATGGAATGGAATGGAATGTACAACAGAATAGAATAGAATAGAATAGAATAGAATAGAATAGAATAGAATAGAATAGAATAGAATAGAATAGAATGGAATGGAGTGGAGTGGAGTGGAGTGGAATGGAATGGAATAGAAAATATGGAATGGAATGGAATGTACCACAGAATAGAATAGAATAGAATAGAATAGAATAGAATAGAATAGAATAGAATAGAATAGAATAGAATAGAATAGAATAGAATAGAATAGAATAGAATAGAAAATATGGAATGGAATGGAATGTACAACAGAATAGAATAGAATAGAATAGAATAGAATAGAATAGAATAGAATAGAATAGAATAGAATAGAATAGAATAGAAAATATGGAATGGAATGGAATGTACAACAGAATAGAATAGAATAGAATAGAATAGAATAGAATAGAATAGAATAGAATAGAATAGAATAGAATAGAATAGAATAGAATAGAATAGAATAGAAAATATGGAATGGAATGGAATGTACAACAGAATAGAATAGAATAGAATAGAATAGAATAGAATAGAATAGAATAGAATAGAATAGAAGAGAAGAGAAGAGAAGAGAATAGAAGAGAATAGAAGAGAATAGAATAGAATAGAATAGAATAGAATAGAATAGAATAGAATAGAATAGAATAGAATAGAATAGAATAGAATAGAATAGAATAGAATAGAATAGAATAGAATATTGGCCAAGTGGTTGGACACATAAGGAATTTGTTTCCGGTGCAGAAGCTCACAGTGTACATAAAAGTAATAGTGATCATCATGATCATATACAACATGAAAATACATTCATCATAAATCGTGAAATACAACACTTCATCATAAATCGTTAAGATGCAACACTTCTCTCCGTGCTGAAGGAAATCGACAACTGGCAGACGACCTGAATGTGTCTTACCGTAGGTTTGAGAGGAAGCCACTGTCACCTATCTCCACCATCCCCATCTCAGATCCACCAACAACAGCCCTGCCTCCTACACCTGACCCCATCCCCTTGGGGTCCCCCACCTCTGGTGATCACAGAAAATGATGTGCAAGGTCTATTTCACAGACAAAAGCCTGGAAAAGCACCAGGCCCAGACAAGATAACTCCTCCTTGCTTGAAAACGTGTGCTGATCAATTGCCCCCCCCTTCACCCGAATCTTTAATAAAATCACTAGAGGTATGCTATGTTCCTTCTTCCTTCAAATGCTCTACTATCATCCCAGTGCCAAAGAAACCCTCCATCAAAGAACTGAATGACGACAGACTGGTGGCTCTGACAACCTCTGGTGCAGCGGTTCTCAACCTTTTTCAGGCCGCGACCCCGACCTGCACCGCGCATGCGCGGCGCGACGGCCCGCATCGCGTATGCGTGGCGGCCCATATCGCGCATGCGCAGCGCGGCGGCCCGCATCGCGCATGTGCAGCGCGACAGCCCGCATCGCACATGCGCGGTGCTACCCCGCGCATGCGCGGTGTTGCCCCCTGCACCGGCCGAGGGGAAAAGGGAAAAAAATGGACTGCATTGTTTGGCGACCAACGTGAAGTGGTCGTTCGACCCCAAATGGGGTCGCGACCCACAGGTTGAGAACCGCTGCTCTGGTGGGTCAGGAGTCTAACTCAAAAAAGATTTTTGAAGACGCCTCTGTGCACTTCTGCACTGCTTAATTGATTGAGAGACCACTGGTCCTCTCCCCTCCAAAATGAAGGCAGCGCTGCCTGGATTTTGTAACGATTTTTAAAAAGATAAGTTGCAGCGGAGTAGAGAAATAGACCTTAGAAATAATAAAAGTTTTATTTTCCTTGGTGACTAATTACATTATCTTTGAAGGTATACCAGAACTGAGTCCCCCCCCCTTCCCCGCTTCTCATGAGCATTTCTGTGAACACTTAAAGATCAAGCAAAGGGAAAAATGCTCCCCCCCCCAAGATAATAAAGGTCCAATAGCCTTATTGCTTCTGTCACTGTTCTCAGTCACCTTGACCGCAGTTAAGGGCTAGCTGGCTATGTTGCAATTGCCCTGCCAAAAAGCTAAAGCCAAAGTAACAGAGCAGCTTAACAGCCTACATAGGATTGTCCAGGATCACGTACCGCAGCTTTCAGGAAATGTGTGTGAAAATAGTAACCAAAATACCCAGAGTATCCTGAGGAATGAAAGGTGATTATCATTACTACAAAGGCATAATTTGGGTCAAATCTTAACTGTTCTCATTTGCACTATTTCAAGCATGATCGTTAAGAGAAGATAAGAGTAAAATCTAAACCTTCCTGAAATGTAGCTCTGCCTCTTATCAATGGTTTCCATAAATCGCTTTCTGGAGTTAAATGCATTTGTTGAAATAGAACGAACTGCCTTTTATTTGTTTTAGTCCTAAACCTAAAAGCATTTGAGGTCTCCCTTTTGCTTCCTTGCTTCGTGTGCTGTCTTTATAGATAATTAGAAAATTGTAGCCAATTTTAGCCACCGTTATAAAGCCCACGACTGGAGTGCATTGAAGGCCGATCAAGGGAGAGGGGAAAGAGCACAAAATTGCCGCTTTGCTAAGAAACTTCAAGACAGGGGGTCCAACCTTGACAACTTTTAAGACTTCAACTCCCGGATTTGTTCAAAGTGGCCTAGTTAGAACACAGAATATATGATAATAGAGCTGGAAGGGACCTTGGAGGTCTTCTAGTCCAACCCCCTGCTCAAGCAGGGAGACCCTATACCAGTGGTTCTCAACCTGTGGGTCGTGACCCCATTTGGGGTCGAACGACCATTTCACGGGGGTGGCCAAACACCGCAGTCCGCCATTTTTTAAATTTTTTTTGGTCCGCCATTTTTTCCCCTTTGCGATGTGGGCCATCGCAATGCGCATGCGCGATGCGGGCCCGCCATTTTTTTTGGTCAGCCATTTTTTCCCCTTTGCGATGCGGGCCGTCGCGCCGTGCATGCGCGCCCGCCATTTTTTTTTGGTCGGCCATTTTTTTTGGTTGGCCATTTTATTTTATTTTTTGGTCTGCCATTTTTTTCCCCTTTGCGATGCGGCCCGTCACGCTGCGCATGCGCGATGCGGGCCGGGGTCGAGCCCCGGAAAAGGTTGAGAACCGCTGCCCTATACCCTTTCAGACAAATGGCTGTCCAATCTCTTCTTAAAAGCCTCCAGTGATGGAGCGTCCCACAACTTCTGGTGGCAAGCTGTTCCACTGGTTAATTGTTCTCACTGTTTGGAAGTTTCCCCTTGATTCCAGGCTGCGTCTCTCCTTGATTAGTTTCTATCCATTGTTTCTCATCTTGCCTTCTGGTGCTTTGGAAAATAATTGGATTCCCCTCGTCTATGTAGGAGCCCCTCAAATATTGGAACACTGCGATCACGTCTCTCCGGGTCCTTCTTTTGATTAGACTACTAGACATATACGGTTCTTCATTATGTTTTAGCCTCCAGCCCCCTAACCATTCTTGTTGCTCTTCTCTGTCCTCTTTCCAGAGTCTCAACATCTTTTTTATATCGTTGGGGGAGAGGTAAAGAATTGTTTCACTTTTGTTTGGGGGTGAGTGGGGTGGAAGGGGGGTATGATCGGTGCCAGCCGAGTCAAGTGAGATATTTTCTACATGGTTGATAGGGCGAGCCCAAAGTTTGCCATCACTTCTCTGTTGGCAGGGTTATCTACAGCAGGGCTTTTCAACCTTTTCACCCCTTGTACCACTTTTGGGATATGGCCACATTTGAGGACCACCCGTCGCCTAGCAAGGGGTCAAAAACTTGATGACCCCCCCAAAAAAGGAAAAAAGTGATAAAGTACAGGTAGTCCTCAACTTACAACAGTTTGCTTAGTGACTGTTCGAAGTTACAATGGCCCTGAAAAAAGTGCCCCCAAAGCCACAGCCGAGCAAGACACCTGCCCGCCCGGTGGCACGCTTCCTCCTGTCCAACTGTTTTCATTGTTGTGAGCATTTCTGTTGAGGATTGGCAGCGGGGCTGGGGTGGGGGTGTTTGGTTCCCCCCCCATCTGCTAGGTGGTTGCAGCAGGTTTTGGTCACTTCACATGACCCTGGGACACTGTGACCGTCATAAATATGAATCGGTTGCCAAGCATCTGAATATAAATCACAAGAGACTGGAGATGCTGCAACATTCCAGCTGATTGGCGCTTCTTCTGGGCTCAGCAGAAGTGCCAGGATCAGTGCCGCTTTCCAGCTGATTGATACTTCTTCAGGGCTCAGCAGAAGCGCCAGGATCAGCGCCGAGCTCCAGATGGAGCCTGGCGCTGATCCTGGCGCTTCCGCTGAGCCCTGACAGCCCCGAAGAAGCGTCGATCAGCTGGAAATTGGCACTGATAATGGCTCTTCGGCTGAGCCCTGACAGCCCTGCAGCTCCAGCCGTCTCTCGCTCAGGCTTGTGCGGTGCTGCCCCCGGTTCAGCTCATTCCCTTCTCCCGCTGCCACTTTTCTAGGATGGTTGCGTACCACCTGCCAGGTGCCAATGGACCACAGGTGGTACCCGTACCACTTGTTGAAAAGCCCTGCTCTACACCCTCAACAGCGGGGGTCTTCAAACTTGGCCCTTTTATGACTTGTGGACTTCCAACTCCCAGAATTCCTCAGCTGAGGAATTCTGGGAGTTGGAAGTCCACAAGTCATAAAAGGGCCAAGTTTGAGGACCCCCGCTCAACAGGATTTCTTTTAACTTTCTACTGAAAAAGTTTTCATTTCAAGTGTTAAGGTCCATGTGTTGAGCTCCCAGTAGTAAGAGAAAAAAGTAGATAGGGACTAAGCAGGGTCCCCAACCCATAGAGGATTAATATAGGTTGATCAAGGATAGTTCTATTGGTAGTAGTCAACTAAATTAACCTAATTTCATTTATTTTCTTCAAAGCTGTTCAAACTGCTCCCTGAGGAGTCGTCATCCATTTCTATTTTCAGATTGTTCGCACCCCCTTATTTATTTCTAATATCATTAACTGTTTCTTTACCATCCCTTTATTTGCCTTTACGTTAGCTTTGATTCACCATTTAGTTTGTCTTTGAATTCTTTGAAGCTCAACACACAAGTCACATCCAGGGAAATTTTATGGAGATCCCACTTCCACGCCCCCAGCCTCTGTGTGCACTGAAAAGGCTATTTCTGTTTAGGAAGGGAAGCTCTCCCAAAAAAAAACAAAAAAAAAAAAAACACCCACCACTCATGTTGTATTTGTGACCCCCCAACTGCAATTAAGAGCAAGGTCCTATGAATATGAATGCATTTTTTCCCTTATTTTTTTCTTGTAACAGTCAAAATTAAAATGTTTAAAGCTACAGTTTAGAAATCCAGTAGACAAGCTCTTGAAAAGGCTTAAAAACACAAGGGGGAAAATCTTAAGCTTTCAATTACTGATTTTTGTTCAAATGACCAGACCATGGAATCGCCGAAAGTTGAACACGACTGAACAGATAACATCACCACCGTCATCATGATATCTATACACGGCTTCGCTGCTACGAAGAAAAGTTTTAAAATAAATTTTAAATAAATTTTTTAATAAATCTAAACAAACGGATAAAAATGCAGAATAGAACAGAACAGAATAGAGCTGGAAGGGACCTTGGAGGTCATCTAGTCCAACCCCCTGCTCAGGCAGGAAACCCCATACCATTTCAGACAAATGGCTGCCCAGTCTCTTCTTAAAAACCTCCAGTGTTGGGGCACTCACAACTTCTGGAGGCAGGTTGTTCCACTGATTATTATACAGGTTAATCATCTCAGTGAGTTTATTCCAAGTATTTAAATTTCAATCCAAATTCTCTCCCTCCTCCCAAATTAATTGAAACATTTATGAAATGGCAAAAAAAAACCCACAAAAAAACAACCTAAAACACTGAAGCACAGTAGAAATCCTCCTCAGAAACCATGTTTTCTATCCTATTTCATATGCTGGTCATCTACATCCACTTCCTTTTCATATCTTCTCATGTAGGAATGGTAATGATAATAACTGTGTAATTTTCACATTTGCAGGGCTGTAAGTGGCTACATTTCGACAGCCTGCAAATGGACAGAGAGAATAATTCCACAACTATGGAAATTACCATCTGTGCCTACTGTGCTGATTAAATTTATTTCCAAATTACTCAAGTGAACTGCAGAAATAAATATTCCAGCCTATTTCCAAGGGACATCCTTGCATGTTAAATGAAAACATCACAGCCCTTCAGGGTCTTATAAGCAGAGACTGTTACTGCAGATTCCACCATTTAAGGAGCTTCACCGCGGTCAAGGTTAAGCGGGGGGAAATAAAATCTTAAGAGCTTATAATTAATACGTAGAAATAGAATATAAACTTCCGATTGCCGGAAGGAGAAGAGGAAAGAAACAAAAAACCAGCAGGGGCAAAAAAAAAAAAAAGTAGCTCTATCATGTTGGAGGGCTCCAACCATACCAAAAAGACGGTTAATGCGGGATAGCAATTATGCCTTTTTTTTAAAAAAAAAAGTCAAAACCCATCAGACACTTTAAATAGAGGCTTGTGCTTCAGTTTAGCTTATTTCTAATCTTAGATCTCCACTGTAAATACAAATGCAAGATGGGTCAGTAAGTTGCAGAAGAAGAACACTCTTTTGTGGCAAAGATTATGCCAAGGAATTGCTACTGACAAAAACACCACCCACCCACCCACCAATCTATCTTCTATCTATCTATCTATCTATCTATCTATCTATCTATCTATCTATCTATCTATCTATCTATCTATCTATCTATCTATCTATGCCTATGATCTCTCTCTCCATTGCCTGTCCATCCATCCATCCATCCCTGCCTTTGTCTGTCTCTTTCTCTAGCTATCTCTACCTTTAATCATTTCTCTCTCTCTCCTATCCATCCATCCATCCATCCATCCATCCATCCATCCATCCATCCATCCATCCATCCATCCATCCATCCATCCATCTATCTATCTATCTATCTATCTATCTATCTATCTATCTATCTATCTATGCCTATGATCTCTCTCTCCATTGCCTGTCCATCCATCTATCCATCCATCCATCCATCCATCCATCCATCCATCCCTGCCTTTGTCTGTCTCTTTCTCTAGCTATCTCTACCTTTAATCATCTCTCTCTCTCTCTCTCTCTCTCTCTCTCTCCCTCCCTCCCTCCCTCCCTCCCTCTGTTGCATACAAATTCCGTTCCTATCTCTATGGGTGGTCTGTGTCTTCTTCAATCTCAAGGCCAGCGACTTTGAGGGTTCTATGTAGTATCTTGCCTATTCCTAGCCCTGCACTCTTCTGGATCGACAGAGATCTCTGAGGTTGCTCCTGGGATCTGTTGGAGCCACTGCGCCAACTGAGCGGTTCTACTACCACGGGGACCCCCACTTTGGCTTTTAATTTCCATATCCATTCTAGTTCTTCCTTCAGGACTCGGTACTTCTCCTGCTTCTCATACTCCTTCTTCCTGATGTTGGTATCACCTGTCACCACTATATCTTAATTTAATGAAGAGAAGGACCAGGGGGGACATGATAGCAGTCCCCCAAAGAAGAGGGAGTCAAGCTATTCTCCAAAGTGCCTGAGGGCAGGACAAGAAGCAATGGATGGAAACTAATCAAGGAGAGAAGCAACCTGGAACTAAGGAGAAACTTCCTGACAGTGAGAACAATTAACCAGTGGAACAACGTGCCTCCAGAAGCGGTGAATGCTCCAACACTGGAGGTTTTTAAGAAGAGACTGGACGGCCATTTGTCTGAAATGGTACGTATGTACTATAAATTAAATCTTCACTGTAATTCAAGGATAACACAGCAAAAATGGATGATTTCAAACTGGTAGCTTTTCCTAAATCACCCAGCCTCTACTCTCTTTTCCAGCATTTTCCCCCCTGCGACAAAATTCTTACCTTACGTTCCTATTCCTTTCCTGTTGGTAACCACTGCATGTTTACATTCTCCACATTCCTCCTTAAATAATTAGCCAATAATGGAATCCTGACAGATTTCTTTTTCTGGATCGAGTTTCATTGCAACGGTGTGCACAAAAAAATGAAAAAAGAAACTGCAGTTGGTAAAAGAACATAAGAAGAGCCATGCTGAATCAGGCCACAGCCCATCGAGTCCAGCATTCTGTGTCACACAGTGGCCCACCAATTATACATGGGGATCTTGAGCAGAAAGAGAAGGCAAAACCCTCCCTTTCCCTTGACCCCCAACAAATGGTACTCAAGGGAATCCTGCCTGCCTCAACCAACATAGAGGCGGCACATGGACATCCGTTTTAATAGCCACCGATACACTTGGCATCCATGAATCTATCTAGCCCTGCCTTGAAGCTGTCAAGGCTGACAGCTGTCACGACCCCTTCAGGAAGTGAATTCCATAAACCAAGAAGCTGACTGTAGATTAGCCCAAGGTATAGGCCAGCTTTTGGTAGTGACACATGCCCTGGGCTGGTATCTTTGACATTTAAGCAGATATTACACACGATTTTATGTTTGGCACACCTATTATGTTACCTGTAAATTGACATTTGGTGTTTCCCACAACCAAGAATCTCAATTTCACACTTAACCTCCATAACCAATTAAGCGTTTTGTACAAGCCAGAATGCCTATTACTTAATGTATTAAAATCAATTAAATGGTGACTGGCGGCTGTAACCAGTTGCATGCTAGCACCAATTCACACCTGAAACGGTAGGCTGGATGCTTTCGCCATTCGGTCTGATATTGGAAGGTTGCAAGAATCCTACAAAGGTTATTTTAACCAGAGAATGGGAAGAACAGTGCCTTTTAAAAGTATATACTCCATCTTTCTACAAATTAACTGAAGACCAAACAACAATACAATTAAATTAAAAGTAAAAGATATATATACACCAGCAGCAAAAACTATATTTGTATTCCAAGTGCCAGTCTAAATAAGAATCTCTCTCTCTCTCAGGAACAATTCATTTATCCTTTGTTGTTGCTTATATAATTAGATTCATGGCAATTCTATTTTATTTTATTTTTCTCAACATTAATACAGAGAGACAGTTTGGTCCAGTGGTTAAGGCACCAAGCTAAAAACCAGGAGATTGTGAGTTCTAGTTCTTGCCTACAAGCCGGCTGATCAATTCCTATCTCAACCAATGGACCAACACTCCGTTGATTTGAAAAAAGCAGACCCTGCACTTGCAAAAAAAACAACAACAACAACTAGGATGAGCGTTCTCAAATGAATTCATTAAAGAGTTATACCAACAATCCAATTGTTTTGTTAATATTACATATCAATATGCTCATTTTTAATTATTTTTATTTGTATCCAATGTATTTCCTCCAGTATGAAAGCAATTTATAGCGTTGCAATATGGCGAGATCTGAAGATGTTGAAGAGTACTGGTCTTAAAACAGTTCTTGGGGTACCCCGCTGTTTACTTCCTTCCATGTAGACCTAGTTCCACTAAGGCAGGGGTGTCAAACTCAATTCCATTGAGGGCTGCATCAGCATTGCGGTTGCCCTCGGGGGCCGGGTGGCTGTAGCCAGGGTGGGTGTGGCCTACTGGGTGGGTGTGGATGGAGTGGGCGTGGCCTATTGAGTAGGCATGGCCAGCTCTACATCGTTCGATTCAAGGGGGCCTGTGGGGGCCTGGGCAGGAGTGGGACAGATCTGAGGGTCTCTGGCAGAAGGCGGTGGGACCGGGGCAAGCGCCAAGGCATGGTCCACTGGAGGAGCCTCACTGCCTGCTGAAACTCCTCCGCCGGAGCCCATCAAGCTGGATATGTGAAGTAGGCGAGGGCCATTTGCTGGCCACTTCCAGGCGATGGTGCATTTCTTCATTCCTCACAAAGGGGGACCCCTCCCCAGCACGCACCCAGGGGGTAGAGCCGATGCAGCAGGGGCTGGTTCCTTGCTGTTTCCAGACGGCCTTTTGGAGCTAAGACTGAATGCGTTTCGGCATAGATGGCCACCACAAAATTGTACATTGGCTCCCTGAGCCAGGGCCAAGACAGTAGGGGTCGTTCCTTCACTGTTTCCAGGATGGCTTCGCGGGCCACATGAAACCACTTCGGGGGCCACATCCGGCTCCCGGGCCTTGTGTTTGACATGGCTGCACTAAGGAGTACACGTTGAGTGCGGTTTGTCAGCCAGTTAGACATCCATCTGGGGGTGATGCTGTCTATCCCACATTTTAATACAGCCCACAGACTATGCACCCCTATAAATATGCCACATGCTGCAAAGCACTCAATGCATGACGGATCAGGACTATACAGTCACCATCTATCACCAAAGGTTACTACTGATCTTCCTTAAAAACAGAACCTTGTCAAAAGCCTTCCTGGATGTATGACAAAGTGAAACACGTGCACATTTTTTCTAACTGTTGCACTTTGGCACAATTTATTTTTACTGACCTTCCCTCTGCACTCCTATGGTTTTTAATTCACTATTTTGACTCTATAGTGTCAAATGATCTAAAAACCTTTATTTTTAACCACAAACCTATTTATCTTCCTAAAAAAGTGCTGATCCGATCTTGATTATGGTAGGCATAATATTTAGCAAGATGGCAAAAAGCCAGCCAATCATTCAGGAGCGGGAAATATCCTTTTGCGCCATCTAGTGGTTGTATGGATTTTTGCAGCCTTGATTTTATATCCCTAGATTTTTAATGGAGCTTCGCACATGAGCACACACATCTGACATTTACACAGCCCGGTTCCGAATGGGCCCTGGAGACCCCTGATGTATATGACAGAATCTGTGGATTGTGGAGAATCAGTAAAGGATAACCACAGTGATTTAAAAAAAAGGAAGGAAGTAAAAATCCATTAATACAACCTCAAAGATGTTGAGACTCTGGAAAGAGTGCAGAGAAGAGCAACAAAGATGATCCAGGGACTGGAGGCTAAAACATACGAAGAATGGTTGCTGGAATTGGGTATGTCTAGTTTAATGAAGAGAAGGACAAGGGGGGACATGACGGCCGTGTTCCAGTATCTCAGGAGCTGCCACAAAGAAGAGGGAGTCAAGCTATTCTCCAAAGCGCCTGAAGGCAGGAAAAGAAGCAACGGATGGAAACTAATCAAGGAGAGAAGCAACCTAGAACTAAGGAGAAACTTCCTGACAGTTAGAACAATTAATCAGTGGAACAACCTGCCTCCAGAAGTTGTGAATGCTCCAACACTGGAGGTCTTTAAGAAGAGACTGGACAGCCATTTGTCTGGAATGGTATAGGGTTTCCTGCCTGGACTAGATGACCTTCAAGGTCCCTTCCAACTTTATTATAAATTATTACTATTATTACTGTTATTATTACTATTACTATTACTATTATTATTATTATACTTACTAAACCAGGGTTGGCAACCTTAAACACTCAAAGAGCCATTTGGACCTGTTTGCCACAGAAAAGAAAACAACGAGAGCCACAAAACCCTTTTGACATCTAAAAGGAAGATAACTATGTGTTTATTCTGGAAATGTCTTGCAACATTCGACTTTTTTGTTTTTGCCAATTTCTCACCACACATTAAGCATACTGGGAAACCAGTCTCGTCAATAGTGAAAGCAAATGAATCTGCCCATGTACCATTAATATACGGAGTGAAGAAGGTCTACAAATTTAAAATGATTGTATTAAGTTGAATGGCTTTAACTTGAATTTTTTCTTTGTTTACATGTACAAACGGATATCTAATAATAAAAGAAATGTTCTGTTTTCTTCTGAAACTTTTCTTTTCTTGGATTTATCCACGGTTGGCCTACCAGGGGTCAAAGAGCACAATAAATCTCGTGCCGGCAGGTGTGGCACATTGGCGGCTGTGACGCATATTTTGAGCGACAGGGAACCGCAGCAGAGGGATGAAAGACTCCTCTGTATTATACTATTAAGCAAATGTTTACTATACTATTAAGCAAAAATCAAGAACGTGGGGCGTAACCTTCACAGAAAGAAGAGTGGAAGCTTGGAACCAAATTCCAGCAGAGGTAGTAACTGAGTTTAAACATGCTTGGGATAAACACATGTCCATCATCTGACAATTTTTAAAATAAATAAATAAAAGAACTCAAAGGGCAGATTTGGTGGACCACTAGATCTTTCTCTTGAGAGTCAATTTTCTATGTTTTGGTTTACATCTGCTAGTCACTTTGTTACTATGTCATTAACTTCCTAGTTAAATACTGTGTTTTCCTAAACCCAAGCCAAAGGCATTGGAACTAAAACCAAGCAAGGAGCATGTTAATCATCATTATTAGCTTTCGTTTCAGGTTTAAGGATGACGTAATGGAGATGCAGTTACTGCTACTAATAAAACCTTCATTTTATTAGTTTGTAGATTTTTGTTATAAAAAAAAAATTACGCACTTCTAGCCGGTACTTGAATTCCAGGTGCTGGTCCAAAAATCTATCATCCTTTCTTAATTAGATATAGCAGCATAATGGAGTTATGTATTAGCACAGAGGCCTTTGAACGTCAATAGCACACAAGCAAAGAATAGGGGAAAAAAATTCACAGTACAGGTAGTCCCTATTTATAACCACAACTGGAGCCAGAATTTCTGTCATAAGTAAGTGCAGTCGTAAGTCAAATCAGACCTCATTTTAGGACAATCTTTATGGCAGTTGTTAAGTGAATCACCATAACTGTTAAGCAAATCACTTAAATATGAGCCAGCAGTGTGCTGCAGCTGCCAAAAAAGCCAACACAGTCCTAAGGTTGCATTAACAGAGGGATGGAATCAAGATCAGGTGAAGTATTAATACCACTTTAAAAGGCCTTGGTAAGGCCACACTTGGAATACTGCATCCAGTTTTGGTCACCACGATGTAAAAAAGATGTTGAGACTCTAGAAAAAATACAGAGAAGAGCAACAAAGATGATCAGGGGACTGGAGGCTAGAAGATATGAAGAACAGTTGCTGGAATTGGGTATGTCTTGTTTAATGAAGAGAAGGACGAGGGGGGACATGATAGCAGTCTTCCAGTATCTCAGGGGTTGCCACAAAGAAGAGGGAGTCAAGCTATTCTCCAAGGCGCCTGAAGGCAGGACAAGAAGCCACGGATGGAAACTAATCAAGGAGAGAAGCAACCTAGAACTAAGGAGAAACTTCCTGACAGTGAGAACAATTAACCAGTGGAACAACCTGCCTCCAGAAGCGGTGAATGCTTCAATACTGGAGGCTTTTAAGAAGAGACTGGACGGCCATTTGTCCGAAATGGTATAGGGTTTCCTGCCTGAGCAGGGGGTTGGACTAGATGACCTCCAAGATCCCTTCCAACTTTATTATTATTATCATCATCATCATCATCATCATCATCATCATCATCATCATCATTATAAATCAAGCATTCATTGAACTAATCCAGCTTCCCCCATTGGCATCCTTTTTTTTTCGTAAATTTGAACCATCGTTAAACAAAATACAATTTACGGCCACAACTGAGCCCAAAATTTCTGTTGCTAAGTGAAACGTCAAGTGAATTTGCCCCGTTTTATGACCGCTCATGCCACAGCTGTTAAGTGAATCAGAACAGCTGTTAAGTTAGTAGCACAGCTGTTCAGTGACTCTGGCTTCCCCCCTGACTTTGCTTGAAAGGGGGGGGAGATCACGTGACCTTGGGACACGGCAACCCTCATAAACATGAGCCAGCTGAGCCAGCTGCCGAGCGTCTGAATTTTGACCACATGACCCCCAGGGAGGCTGCATTGGACATAAGTGTGAAAAATGGTCGTAAGTCCCTTTTCCCCGGTGTCTCTGTAATTCGGACAGTCACTAAATGAACTGTTGTAAGTCAAGAACCACCTGTAGCAATATCTTGCAAATGTTATTAGTGTGATATGCACAAAAGTTCCCTGGGAACTTTGCACAAGAGAACAGGGGATGACCATAATGTCAGAGGTGTAAATACAGGATGAGGATTTCACCACAGTCTTTACTGCAGGGGTGTCAAACTCAATTTCACTGCGGGCCACATCAGCATTGCGGTTGCCCTGGGGGGGGGCAGATGGGTGTGGCCTACTGGGTGGGCATGGCCAGTTCTACATCATTTGCATCAAGGGGGCCTGTGGGGGCCTGGGTAGGAGTGGGACAGATCTCAGGGTCTCTGGCAGAAGGGGGTGGGACCAGGGCAAGTGCCAAGGCATGGTCCACCTGGGCAAGTGCCAAGATGGCCACCACAAAATTGTACATGGGCTCCCGGCCGGTCTGGGCCAGGGCCAAGGCAGAGGGGGGCCGTTCCCTCACTGTTTCCAGGATGGCTTCGCGGGCCACATGAAACCACTTCGCAGGCCGGCCCCCGGGCCTTGTGTTTGACAGGTCTGCTTTACTGGGTGACCAGAGGCCAGCTGTCCTTGAGAGAGACAGCAAGCTACCATCCTGATCTATTTAGGAAATGCTTGTCGATTACGGGAAAATGCGTAAATGCTTTTTCCTTCTTCTTTTTTTCCCCAGAAGATTTTGAATACTTTTAATGAGGTCATTGTAAATTGTGCAAGTCACAAAAGGAGAAAATTGTACGCTGCAGAAATGGCAAAGCTTTCTCAATATTCTTCGCCTGTAAAGTTGAACGTTTCTGAACAATTTATTTAAATCTTCTAAGTATATGCATATATTGTTGTTTTCAATTCACTGCTTACCCATGTTAACCCACACAGGCATAAATATAGGTAAGTGCAAGCAGAATGTTGGTTAAAACTGGACAAAATGATGGAAGCTGATTAATCTTCAAGATGCACACGCAGTGAAGAAAATATTTCTTCGAATTATTTCTATTTTGTCTTTTAATATTAAATTTAAAACACAGGGTAGCCATGCATTTAACAATTCCTCTGCGGTTCCTGTGGCAGTAGCAGCTAAATAGCAAGATGTCAACCGACAACATCGCTGGAGCACCACAAGGTCTATTAAAAAGTAATTGAGCAAAACAATTAGGTCTACATTAAAATTTTAAGAAAGTATAATTGCCTAAGCAAAGTATAGACAAGCAATTGCAAGTAGAACACCAAAAAGATATTAGATAAGAAAATATACTTTATGATACCATTCGTTGGGTCTACAGTCTCTGTCACCTCCACCCACTGCTTTATAATCTGCTTTTTGTTCTTCCAATTTCTCATCTCTCTTTCTTGAGGAATTCAAAAACATCATCCGAAAGCAACTTTTGTAATCTTACCCATCCTCTTGAACCCCAATTCTTTCCCTTGAATTTTCTTGAATAATTTATTTTGCAATTAGATGCTTATATTGTCTATATGATCAAAGCACTTCTTTTGTACCAGTCACCACTGCTACAAATGTGGATTATATTCAATCCACATTTGTTCAGCACACTTAGCCAGTCTTGACCCTACCTAATATTCTTTTACCACACGCATGAAAGAAACTCATTTCCACCGCATTCAATTTATTTTTATATTTTACCCAACTTTCATGAAACACGTTGGACAGAAACGCATCTTTATACTTCTTTCAATATTCATTTTTCTGAAACAAGAGTGTGCTGTGACCGCTATCACCCTGTCAACAATGACATGTAAACTTTCTCCATTCATTTTTTCATTCGTAGTAAACGTTTTGCCAAGGCACACCAGTTCATTACAGGCTATACTTTTCCGCCATTTACAGCATCCATACCTTTCAATCATTCATTTCATTTTCTATGACACGGCCCCAATTTGGTCTGTGCCAGATTAAATGTCAATCCACATTCCTCATTCAGTCACAATGCTTATCTGACATTTGCTGCAAATTGGAACTGAGTTCTGAGCCACAACATCATCACCTGCATTCAAAACTATACAGGTCTTTGCATCTCCAACCACACACCTTTCACATCAGTACAGAATAAATACTCAACATTGATTCACACAGTAACAATCACCACATAAGCAAATGAAATGCATCCAACAGCAGACATTTTTATCCTTCCCATGGTTTATTATTTCCTTTTCAATCATTTTGCCTGGCACAAACATTTATGTACCCTTCTCTCAACATATCAGCACAATTCCTATACAAATCTCTACAAGCACCTGTTGTTGCCTCCCTTCTGTTGCATCCTACATGAATATGCAAAATAAAGATATAACTCTGATTTACCATGCTCCAGAAGAAACAGTAATTTTGAATATCTTTGAAATATTCCTTTTTTAACCAAATGATACTATGAAACTAAAGATAAATGAACTGAGTTCTGGTAGAACAAATCGCAGAAGATAAGGACCCATTACCTCATTAAGAAGGTATGAGCAGCCTGAAAATAGTAATTTATTTTGATCACATTAATTCAAGGGATACCTGCTACGTATGCAATTCCAGATGGCTTGATGGATTGCTTGATAAAGGATTAGATTAACACATGCAGCCTTGCTTTGCTAAATTGTACTGTTCTACTGCATAAAAGCAGAAGCCGATGCACAAAAATAGGTGAGAAGAGAACCAAAAAAGTAGCAATACTTGTAATCTTAAATAGATGTTAAACAAATTGTAAAGGCAACAAAATTGCAGAGAATGTATTGTTTCTTCCATATGGAATACAATTTATTTCCATCTCTTTTTAAACATTTAATGTAATTGAATATAACGTTTTTAAAGGTGGTTGTGCTCTTCACAATGCTAAAATAACTTTCTCTTTAAAAAAAAAGGTGGCAGGAGACCTTTAGGGATGCTATGTCATCCCGAAGACCTTCCCCATAATGACCTCCATTTTGCTCAATATCTAGCCTTACTCAAAGTATTTACTCAGCTTATCTACGCCAGAGGAAATTCTCCAAGGCAACTACATATAATCCTTGACTTACGACCACAATTGAGCCCAAAATTTCCATTATTAAGTGAGACATTTACCAAGTGAGTCTTGCCCCACTTTATGACATTTCTTGCCTTAGTTGTTAAGTGAATCACGTCACTTGATAAGTCTGTAACCCGGTTGTTAAGTGCATCTGGCTTCCCTCATCAACTTTACTTGTCAGAAGGTTGCAAAAGGGGATCATATGACCTTGGGACACGGCAATGGTCATAAATACGAACCAGTGGCCAAGCGTCTGAATGTTCACCACGTGATCACGGGGATGCTGAAAATGTCGTAACTGTGAAAAACAGTCATTTAGAACTGTAGCCTTGTTCACTTAATAAATACTATTTCACATCGCTTTCTGGGCAACCAGTCAACTCTTTGCACCATGACTTTAATTTTATGACATTTTACAAGCTCACTAAATCAGTGGTTCTCAACCTTTTTAATGCCGCGACCCCCAACCGGTCGTTAAGTCGAGGACTTCCCAACCGGTCGTAAGTCGAGGACTTCCCAACCGGTCGTAAGTTGAGGACTTTCCCTGCCCGGGAGAGCCGCGCATGCGTGGTGCCGCCCCCTTTGCCAGCCGAGGCGTAGCTGGCAAGGGGCAGTGATGGCGCAGGGCGACCACCGGCTGGGCCACCAGCTGGCCCAGCCCAAGGGAGGTAAGGCACCCGCCGGGTCCCATGTGCGCCAGCAATCCTCTATCTAAACTCCCTCTATTCAAGAGTGTCTATTCTATTGGCTTTCAAAAGCCAATAGAATAAGAGGGAGTAGCACAGCTAAGGAAAAGGGGGGAAAAATGGCGGACTGCGTTGTTTGGCGACCCCCGTGAAATGGTCGATCGACCCCAAATGGGGTCGCGACCCACAGGTTGAGAACCGCTGCACTAAATGAAAGGGGGAAAAAAAACCCCAACCAACTTGATAGCGATCACATAACACACTGACAAACGTCGTCCTCTCAGCTTCAATACAGGACATCGATAACTGAATCCTACCGTGATCTGATTGGCTCACTGCCAAAACAAGATGACACCCAATTGGCTCTCTAAACACTCATGCTCATTGGCTACAATCAGAGGAAGGAAAGCTACCTGATACCAACCTGAGCAAGTTGTGCTTCCTTTTTCTGGTTATTTGGCTATAACTTTTCATAGCATACAGTACAGATAATTGAACAAACTTCGTTGCAGTACATTTTAGATTAAATCATCTTTCCATTGATATATAAGGTTATGGTACTACTCCAAAAAAAAGTGGTGTTATTAGCCATCAAACCTCAAAAATACGCTTTTCCCAAAAGGTTTCCACCATTTTGGCCACTACTGTACATAGACTAAGCAGGCTTGTTATACAGTCCATAGTTCTTCAGCCTATATAGCTCATTAAATGTTAAGTTATTTCTCTTCATAGTAACAACCCTAGGGCTAGCAGACTAACGAAGAGATTACCTAATTCCTGTAATCTTCAAAATCTGCTGTTGGAAGAACTTTGCACAATTGCAATTAAAAGTCCTGAGTCTATACATAAACAATGTTAAAGCCTTTTAATTGCAAATTTCTAAGATTAAAAAAAAGGTGCAACAGGGGGAAAAAATTACCTTTGTAAATCCCTCACAGAGCACTGCAAAGGGCTGTGGGGTGGTATATAAATCTACGTGCCGTTGCTGTTTCAGAAGCCTTGGGAATGTATCTGCCTTTGATGTCATTTCTCCAAACCAAACCTATCAACTAATGCTAGAATTCAGTTGTGTTGAATACTAAACATTCTAAGCAGATGACTGTGCATGAGAGGAGAAACATCAAAAGACAACACAACACACCAAACTTTATAGTACTCACTACTGCTACACGTTATCAGCATGAAACTGCCCCCAATTCACATGGTAGGGTACGAAGATACGTAAAGAGCCTGCGTTATGAACAGGCCTGATGTATACTTTACACAGACCTATGGGTTAAATCACGTATTAATGTATTTTTAGATAGCAAACTTCTTAAAATTTTCATTGAATGATTCCATTCTAGGCTCCGTGCTCAAGAACAATTAATATGCAGCAAGCCAGCAACTCGACGGTATTGTTTTTGTACAAATCTTTTAAAAAGGGGGCTGTACAACAATTCAGATTCCAAAAGGGAGAAGCGATTCAGAACCACTTGTGGGCAACACATACATCACACCTGTCAGCAATTCCTTACAGAAGTGTTTGATTCAAGGAGGTGCTGACAGGCACAACATGTGTGCTCAAACATACTAAACAGGAGGCAGGAGCCTTAGATAGGTTTGTTTGCCCCCTTGAGTTGACCAAAATACATTTCAAAAGGCGTGATTAAAATACAGTAATAACAACCCCAAATCGTATTTTTCCCTTCAAATCTGAATTGTTTATACAGTCCTAATAATTACTAGCTAATCGAGGCGTTAGTATTTGAACGAAAGATCTCTAGGAAAAGTCAAAAACTCACATCGGATTTAAAAACAAGGGCAGGCTTCCATATAGTTGTCAAGAAATCTCCACAAAAGTGTGCAATTGGTTGCTAGGAGCCAAGCTCGACACAAAGTTTTATTTTCACTGTATCTCCTAAAAAGCAAAGACATCACCCTGCCAACAAAAGTAATAACAATAATAATGATGATGATGTTGATGTTGGAAGGGACCTTGGAGGTCATCGAGTCCAACCCCCTGCTCAGGCAGGAAACCCTACACCAGCGGTTCTCAACCTGTGGGTCACGACCCCATTTGGGGTCGAACGACCATTTCACGGGTGTCGCCAAGCACCGCAGTCCTCCATTTTTTTCCTATCGCGATGCGGGCCGTCGCGCCGCGCATGCGTCCCGCCATTTATCTTTTTTGGTCCGCCATTTTTTTGGGTCGGCCATTTTTTTCCCTATCGCGATGCGGGCTGTTGCACCGCGCATGCACGGTGCGGGCCTGCCATTTTTTTTTGCGTGATGCGGGCCGGGGTCGAGCCCCGGAAAAGGTTGAGAACCGCTGCCCTACACCATTTCTGAAAGATGGCTGTCCAGTCTCTTCTTAAAAACTTCCAGTGTTGGAGCATTCACCGCTTCTGGAGGCAGGTTGTTCCACTGGTTAATTGTTCTCACTGTCAGGAAGTTTCTCCTTAGTTCCAGGTTGCTTCTCTCCTTGGTAAGTTTCCATCCGTTGCTTCTTGTCCTGCCTTCAGGCGCTTTGGAGAATAGCTTGACTCCTTTTTCTTTGGGGCAGCCCCTGAGATATTGGAACACTGCTATCATGTCCCCACTCATCCTTTTCTTCATTAAACTAGACACACCCAATTCCAGCAACCATGCAGTGGTTAGAATGCAGGGTGACTATGCCCACTGCCAGCAGTTCGATCCTAACCGGCTCAAAATTGACTCAGCCTTCCATCCTACCGAGGTCAGTAAAATGAGGACCCAGATTGTTAGGGGCAATAGGCTGATTCTGTAAACCGCTTAGAGACGGCTGTAAAGCATTGTGAAGTGGCATATAAGTCTAACTGCTATTGCTATTGCTAACGGTCCCCCTTCTAATATCTTGCAAGATTTCACTTATATGTTAGTTCCAGTTACCTCTCATGACTTCCCAATGAATGTCTGCACAGCACACAAATGTGAGAGGGATCTCGGAGTCCTAGTAGACAATCACTTAAGATAGGAGCCAGCTGTGTGCTGCAGCTGCCAAAAAAGCCAACACAGTGCTAGGCTGCATTAACAGAGGAACAGAATCAAGATCACGTGAAGTGTTTATACCACTTTACAATGCCTTGGTAATACTGCATCCAGTTTTGGTCACCACAATGTAAAAAAGATGTTGAAACTCTAGAAAGAGTACAGAGAAGAGCAACAAAGATGATCAAGGGACTGGAGGCTAAAACATATAAGGAACAGTTGCTGGAATTCGTTATGTCTAGTTTAATGAAGAGAAGGACGAGGGGGGACATGATAGCAGTGTTCCAATATCTCAGGGGCTGCCCCAAAGAAGAGGGAGTCAAGCTATTCTCCAAAGCATCTGAAGGCAGGACAACGGATGGAAACTAACCAAGGAGAGAAGCAACCTAGAACTAAGGAGAAACTTCCTGACAGTTAGAACAATTAACCAGTGGAACAACCTGCCTCCAGAAGCGGTGAATGCTCCAACACAGGAAGTTTTTAAGAAGAGACTGGACAACCATTTGTCTGAAATGGTATAGGGTTTCCTGCCTGAGCAGGGGGTTGGACTAGATGGCCTCCAAGGTCCCTTCCAACTTTTATTATTATTAGCCCCTTCCCCCCGCTTAACTGCAGCTGCTTCTTGCTTGCTTCTTCTAGGGGAGGCTAGGAGCCAAGCTCCCAACCCCCGCTTAAACTGTAATAATTTCTTAAAATCTGCTCTAACCTGATGAAGAATCCACCAATAGGTGACTGTATCTGCCTAGGAGCCACGTTTCATGTCCGTCCTGGGCCAGATCAAGTCAAAACTGGGATAAGGTCCAGGAAGGGGTGTGGCAGCTTTGGCTGACTTGATCTGATTGGGCAGGAATACAGTCATAACCCATTGGTGGATTCTCCATCTCCTAGTGCTGTAGAATGGTATAGGGTTTCCTGCCTGAGCAGGGGGTTGGACTAGATGACCTCCAAGGTCCCTTCCAACTTTTTATTATTATTATTATTATTATTATTATTATTATTATTATTATTATTATTATTATTATTATATTAAAAATACACATAAAGTAAGAAAGAGTTTCTAAATCCACAAATGAAGGCAGACAGTGTCATCTTACAGATGAGCAAACAATAGCACCTGAATGCTCAGACTTGGTTTTTTATTTATTCAACTTTACACACCTGCATTTCTAGTTGAAAAGTTACACAGAGTAATTTGCAGTATTTGAAAATACCATTTAAGAAAGTCAAAATCCAATCGCTCAGTTTTTGCCATGGTGTCTTGTTTAATTCAGGCACAGAACAAACAAATCATGGGTCTGTTCATTTAGCCATTTAATCAATCAAGCTGTTATCATTGTAATAGTTTTTTAAAAGCTAAATCACGGCAGTGGAATAAGCCATGCATATCTAGGTTTTCAGCTGGACAGGCCAGTAAATTGCTTTTTAAGAGCACTTTTTCCTCTGTACAATAACAAAATAACCGTAACCAAATAAAGATGTGTTTACCCGTGTTAAAAAAAAGAGAGAGAGATCTTTTCAAATAAATGACGAATTTCTATCTCATTATAATCATTCAGGATTTCCCCATCTGAACCTGATGCAGAGAGGCGAACGTCAAGTTGTGCCTTTCTGGAAAAAGGACATTGCTGATTACAGAAATCTGGAAAATGTATTTATTTATTTTATTTAATTTATATGCCGCCCTTCTCCCAAGACTCAGGGCGGTTCACAACAACAACTCAATTAAAAGAAAGTTTTAATGTTTGCTTTTTAATTTATTTATTTAGATTCATACCACGTTCATGACTCTGAGCAGCTAACAATTAAGAACATTTATGGAGATTCTCAGTCATCCAAGTCATGGTTGTCCCAAAGGTGCTTTTTCAAAAGACAACTGGACTTCTTTTGGTTTTTTTTCTTGAAAGTGTTTCGCTTCTCATCCAAGAAGGTTCTTCCGTTCTGACTGAATGGTGGAAGATGGAAGGGTTGATATTGCTTGTAGTCATCTGGTCATTAGCCCTCTCTCTGAGAGGCTGAGGCCACTGGGAGGTTTATTCAGGGGGTCAGCTGAAGAGTGCAAATGGGTTGAGGCCACTGGTTGGTTTATCTGTGCCCTCGGGGTCAGCTGAATAGTGCAAATAGATGTGGAAGGCTCTACACCAGGGGTGTCCAACTCAATTTCATTGAGGACCGCATCAGCATTTCGGTTACCCTCGGGGGGGGCAGGTGGGTGTGGCCTACTGGGTGGGTGTGGACGGAGTGGGTGTGGCCTATTGGGTGGGCATGGCCAGCTCTACATTGTTCGCGTCAAGGGTGCCTGTGGGGGCCTGGGCAGGAGTGGGACAGATCAGAGGGTCTCTGGCAGAAGGGGGTGGGACCGGGGCAAGCGCCAAGACATGGTCCACTGGAGGAGCCTCACTGCCTGCCGAAACCCCTCCGCCGGAGCCCATCAAGCCGGATAGGTGAAGTAGGTGAGGGCCATTTGCTGGCCACTTCCAGGCGATGGTCCATTTCTCCATTCCTCACAAAGGGGGACCCCTCCCCAGCATGCACCCAGGGGACGGGGACGACACGGCAGGGGCTGGTTCCGCGCTGTTTCCAGACGGCCTTGTGGAGCTAAGACTGAATGCGTTTCAGCATAGATGGCCACCACAAAATTGTACATTGGCTCCCTACCGGCTGGCCTGGACCAGGGCCAAGGCAGTTGGGGCCGTTCCCTCACTGTTTCCAGGATGGCTTCGCGGGCCGCATGAAACCACTTTACGGGCCGCATCTGGCCCCCGGGCCTTGCGTTTTGACATCTCTGGCCTCTAACATCCAGTCTCACTTTACCCAGGTTGAGAGTACATGTTTAGCCTGTGCATCCGTTTAAATTGTTGCGCAATCTCAGGATAATTCGCAAACATCAAGGAAAAAAAAACGCATTAACAGATTATCCGAAGAGGCTCATTCCTGCAGCACACAAAGAGGAATGAGCTTATGCTATTCAACAAACACATGGTATAATACGGAGAATAAGTACAGCATAGCGATTTGAAGCAGAGAGAGAACTAGGTCATCAAGTCACCTTGAATCAATGATTATCTCTTCGCCTTCAACTACTTTGAGAAAGAATTAGGGAAACAGTAGCAGAGGATGACCAAGGATCTAGTTCCCTAGAGGAAGCAGAGGATAAAAAATTCAAACAACTCTGACAGATGACAAATTTGCAGATGACATCAAGCTGGCAGGAATAGCCAACCCTCCAGAAGACAGGCTTAAGATACAGAAGGATCTGGGCAGACTTGAACACTGGGCACTATCTAACAAAATGAAATTCAATGGTGAAAAAAGTAAGGTTCTACCTTTAGGCAAGAAAAACCAAATGCACAGGTATAGTATAGGGGGTACCTTGCTCAATAGCAGCAACTGTGAGAGGGACCTCGGAGTCCTAGTGGACAATCACTTAAATAGGAGCCAGCCGTGTGCTGCAGCTGCCAAAAAGGCCAACACAGTGCTGGGCTGCATTCACAGAGGGAGAGAAAAAAGATGTTGAGACTCTAGAAAGAGTAGAGAGAAGAGCAACAAAGATGATTAGGGGACTGGAGGCTAAAACATACGAGGAACGGTTGCTGAAATTGGGTATGTCTAGTTTAATGAAGAGAAGGACGAGGGGGGACATGATAGCAGCCTTCCAATATCTCAGGGGCTGCCCCAAAGAAGAGGGAGTCCTGAAGGCAGGACAAGAAGCAACGGATGGAAACCAATCAAGGAGAGAAGCAACCTAGAACTAAGGAGAAACTTCCTGACAGTCAGAACAATGAACCAGTGGAACAACCTGCCTCCAGAAGTGGTGAATGCTCCAACGCCGGAAGTTTTTAAGAAGAGACTGGACAGCCATTTGTCCGAAATGGTGTAGGGTTTCCTGCCTGAGCAGGGGTTTGGACTAGATGACCTCCAAGGTCCCTTCCCACTTTACTACTACTACTACTACTACTACTACTACTACTACTACTACTACTACTACTAATATTATAGATCTCAGACTGCTGTCCAAGATGCCTGCCCTGGAAGGAGACTGCTGAACTTCGTGCCAAAATCCTAATTCCTGTAGCAGAAGACAGACTGCGCCACTGTGTCTTTTTCCACTTGCTCCGAAGAGAAGGCAAGGAAAAGTTCTAAGGCTGCTTCCTTCAGGAGGAGTCATCTCCTTGCCCACTTTCAGGAGAGAGAAGGGAAGGTGGAGATGGGTCAAGGTTGAAGGAACCCTTGAGAAGCCTCGATGGGCATTGACCGCTCTCTGAAGTAAGACAGGGCAGGAACCCAGAAGAGGCTCTCTCTTCCAAGAGGCAGCGATAAGCGTAGCGTTTTTATAGCCAGGGAGAGATACCCCTACTCTAAAATGTCCTGCCAGGACCTAAAATTGGAATAGGGGACATTTATACACCACCACAATGTGGCCTACTTGATGAATAATTACACCCTAGGGATTTCAAAAGGTCCTCATCTTTCACCTCCAATTACGCTATGAACTAATAAGCACTGCCATATTCTTGCGGCTGTCTGTTGGCCTGGGAAAAGGTAATGCTTGGACAACTGCCTCTAAATTGTCCTCACTTTACCTGATTGCCATCCCAGAGAAGTCTTCCCGCTTGCTTTTCAGCCTAAAATTAACAGAAGCATCGTTATCTTTGCCTTAGATTTCTCTGAAAAGAAACAATGCGATGATACTTAGCTACTGACGGTGACACGAATGCACTTTTATAGAACGCGGCATTTGGTTAGCTATCTTAAGTTCAGTAAGAACTATCTGGGCCACAGCACGCAGCCCACGTTCTTGTACAACTTCGGCTTCCAGTCGGATTCTATCGCCGTCTCCACCATCGAAAGCAAGTCCGAGGTTCGTTCTCTTCAGAAAGCCAGCCATGCACGCGTTCTTTTTGCACCCGCTCTAACCTACCCGCCAACTTTTCAGTCAGGCAGTTTACGTAGCTGGTTTCCCTCCCCGCCCTCAAATATAATTTTAAAACTATTTATTAAAGGATATGGAAACATATGGAAAATCCATTAGGTGAACCAGGGCTGTTTTCTTAAATGAAGAGACGAAATGAACAATAATTCCCATTCATTGGTTCTCTACGCCGAAGACAGAAAAATGTTTCTAATCGTGAGGTGAGGGCAGAGGGGGAAAAAAAAAATATATGACAAGACCAGAATACAGCCCCTTTGTTTGCAATTTCATGCCCACCCACCCACCTCTCAAACAGCACCAACTTCAGTTCACACAGGCATGCCCAAAAAGACGATGGGAAAATGCGTGCCAGATCAGAAACAGGTTAAAATAATAATAATAATAATAATAATAATCATCCTAAAGTTTGGGTACCTTTAGCCCAGCATATTGGAAATGGACTACAGCCGCTCCTCTCCATGTACGTAACACCTGCTTGTTTCCGGGCCTGCTGCCCGGACAAATCCAACAGCCACATACACACAATTGTGCAGGGGTCGTGCCAGGCTCCGGGCGGCAGTGACAATGATCCAATTCAGCACTCTCTCTCTCTCTCTCTCTCTAGTCGGATTGACTCCCGGGGTTGGGCTGGGAAGTCTGCCACTTGAATGGACTCCGGCGACAGCAGCAGGGGGAGGAATCCCAGCTAGTCTCTTGTTTGCTTCACTTTGGTGCAGAGGTGTAAGCCAAAATTGAGGAGAACCTCTCCCTCCACCCCTCCTGCCCCCAGCAGCAAGCCCCTTCCTCGGTGATCCGATCCGGCAGCCAGAAGGCTGTAAGGCAGGTTCTTTCCCTGCCTTTTCCCCCAGACAAGGAAGCAAAAGCAAGGCGACCAAACCAGCCACAATGTGACTGCCAGTGTCTCTATTCCTAGATTCATTGGAGAGGTGGGGGGGAGGCGGGAGGGGGGATTGGAGGGAGGAGGGAGGAGGGGGAGGGGAGGCGATTAGCAACAGCCTTATTAATATGCTAATCTCACCCTTCTGTTCAATCCCCTCAGCAGCCTCCTGTTTACAAAACTGACAGCAGATTCTCAAAACTGACCCGGGCTTGCTTCCTGGAGCTGTCCCCGGAACCACTCGCTTTTAAATCTGTGCCTCTGGCTCCTGACCGACTTTCCCGGACGACGGAGGACGACTGGCGAGAAAGGGCGGGGGGGGGGGGCGGAGGTGGGAGAGAGAGAAATGATTCACTGATGGGAATGTGGAGAGAGGTCTGCCATAAACATGGGAAGGCTGAACTCTCTTAGCTGGAGTTCCTTTCAACATGAGTCAATTTTCAAACTGCATTCCTTTCTACAGATTTAGACCAGGGGGGTCTTCCAACTTGGCCCTTGGATGACTTGTGGACGTCAACTCCCAGAATGCCCCAGCTGGCGTGCCTGGCTGAGGAATTCTGGGAGTTGAAGTCCACAAGTCATCCAAGGGCCAAGTTGGAAGACCCCTGCGCTAGACCAAGGGGTGTCCAACCTTGGGGCAGCTTTAAGACCTGTGGACGTCAACTCCCAGAATGCCCCAACCGGCATGCCTGGCTGAGGAATTCTGGAAGTTGAAGTCCACAAGTCATCCAAGGGCCAAGTTGGAAGACCCCTGCGCTAGAACAAGGGGTGTCCAACCTTGGGGCAGCTTTAAGACCTGTGGACTTCAACTCCCAGAATGCCCCAGCCAGGCACACGTGCCTGGCTGAGGAATTCTGGGAGTTGAAGTCCACAAGTCATCCAAGGGCCAAGTTGGAAGACCCCTGCGCTAGACCAAGGGGTGTCCAACCTTGGGGCAGCTTTAAGACCTGTGGACTTCAATTCCCAGATTGCCCCAGCCGGCATGCCTGGCTGAGGAATTCTGGGAGTTGAAGTCCACAAGTCATCCAAGGGCCAAGTTGGAAGACCCCTGCGCTAGACCAAGGGGTGTCCAACCTTGGGGCAGCTTTAAGACCTGTGGACTTCAATTCCCAGATTGCCCCAGCCGGCATGCCTGGCTGAGGAATTCTGGGAGTTGAAGTCCACAAGTCATCCAAGGGCCAAGTTGGAAGACTCCTGCGCTAGAACAAGGGGTGTCCAACCTTGGGGCAGCTTTAAGACCTGTGGAATTCAACTCCCAGAATGCCCCAGGCCAGCGATCCCCCCCCCAGGAATTCTGGGAGTTGAAATCCACAAGTCTTAAAGCTGCCCAAGATTGGACACTCTTCCACTAACTAGACTATGTAGTTATTTGAAAATACTTTCAGAATTTTAAAATACTACAGAAATATAAGAAAGTGGGTGGTTTTTTTTTAAATTTAACAAAATATATGCAATAAGAAATTATATGCATGGAAAACGAGATAACAGGTTTTTTTTTAAAGTATCCCGTCTTTATTTTTGAGTGCAACCATTGTTTAAAATCTATTAAAGCCAATAAAGGTAAAAACATACATATTACTTGTGTGTAGCATAAACATTAGGATATATTTCACTTTCTTTAGCACAAGCATAGGATTTCAGAATACTAATGATAAATTATCTATGTATACACAAATCAGAATTTGATTCCCAAAATATCTGGTTTGTTCTTACCAAAAAGCAGTCTAATAAATGAGGGATTCAAGCAGCTTCCTTTTCTAGGCACCCAAAGTCTTTTCTCCACAATATACCTATTACAGAGGTGTAACAGTTAAGCGTTGTTTTTCTTGCTCAAAATATGTTAACAGTGCTTTCCAGCTATGTTAAAATGGTTGGTGATGCACAACAGATTGTTTCATTTCATTAATGATCCTTTATTTCGGTTGAAACCGCAACCTGGTTTCAGAACAGAGGCAGTTTCTACTTTAACATCTAGGCAAATTCACTTGTTCCTCTTATATTTATCCAGTGCGTGTTCAATGGCGGCTGCTATCTTTCACTTGCGTGAAAAGTCAGAATATAAGAAATCGTATGCAAGGCAATTATTGCCCCCACCCTCTCCGCCTTTCGCAAATTATTGAAGACACATCTTTGCCGACAGGCCTGGGGCAGTTAACATCTTGCCCCAGCCAGTGTATGTTTGTTTTGCATGTCTGTCTTTGGATGATTGGTTTTTAATTAAGGGGTTTTACGACATATTTTAATGCCAGATTTCTTCATGTGAGTGTCCATGTTGTAAGCCGCCCTGAGTTCTTGGAATAGGGCGACATAGAAATCTAAATAAATAAATAAATAAATACGCCTCTTGCAACACAGCTGGTCCTCAGTGGCACCCTCCTTAGTACCTGCTTAGCATGGCCACAAACCAGCCCCAGCTTAAATAAGATGTCAAGCATTTAAAGCAGGGGTGTCAAACTCAATTTTATTGAGGGCCGCATCAGCGTTGCGGTTGCCCTGGGGGTGTGTGTGGCCAGGGTGGGTATGGCCTACTGGGTGGGTGTGGATGGAGTGAGTGTGGCCTATTGGGTGGGCATGGCCAGCTCTACATCGTTCGATTCAAGGGGGCCTGTGGGGGCCTGGGCAGGAGTGGGACAGATCTGAGGGTCTCTGGCAGAAGGGGGTGGGACTGGAGCAAGCGCCAAGACATGGTCCACTGGAGGAGCCTCACTGCCTGCCGAAACCCCTCCGCCGGAGCCCATCAAGCCGGATATGTGAAGTAGGCGAGGGCCATTTGCTGGCCACTTCCAGGCGTCACAAAGGGGGACACCTCCCCAGCATGCACCCAGAGGACGGGGCCGACGCTGGTTCCTTGCTGTTTTCAGACGGCCTTGTAGAGCTAAGACTGAATGCGTTTCCACCATAAAATTGTACATTGGCTCCCAGCCGGCTGGGCCAGGGCCAAGGCAGCGGGGGCCGTTCCCTCACTGTTTCCAGGATGGCTTCGCGGGCCACATGAAACCACTTCGCAGGCCACATCCGGCCCCCGGGCCCTGTGTCTGACATGTCCAATTTAGAGTTTCAATTTCTAAGGCTGCCCACTGTAAAACCTTACCCTGGAAGTTTGAAAAGGGTTAAAAGGATTACCGGCAAACGTAAGCGGTTCAAAAGATGGGAATCAAAATGGCCATGCAGGGTTGGGAAAAGGAGGAAGCAGAACAAACAAATAGGCTTAATGGCAGATTCACACATCCTAAATCTGTTCCTGTGGGAAGAGCTTGGTTTTTAAGGATCTTTTAAAGGACAGTAGGATTGAAGCTACTGTATATGGAAAGGGGGTGGATTTTGCCCCAAGATGCTGCCACAGAATATTCTACTATGGGAACATCAGGGTTATGTAGTTCTTTGGATCCAATGGCTTTGGGGAGAATATGGGTCCAGATGTAGCTCCCACTGGACAATCTTTTAAGTCGAAAGTCTCTTCACCCAGGTTCACACGGATGCTGCACAAGGAAACAACGCAGCTGCTTTAAAGAGCTATGGATAGTGCTACATGGGCTTACTCCAAAGTGTCGTTTTCCTTCAAATCAGAAGCACCACACGGTGCTAATATGAGTTAAACTTCTTAAGATGAGAAAGATGAAGGCAGGGTAGAAGTAACAAAAACACGAATCAGCTGCAGGTCAACTTTTGAAACAATTTACTGTTTTCAAACCAAGATTCTTGCTCAGTGACAATTCCGTGATATGAATTTCACAGTGCTGAAAAGGGCGACGTTGCCTACGTGTTTCAGAAGCAAAGCTATTTTTACTTTTTTTGTGTTTCAATTAGACTTAACCTTACTTTTCTTTCCTTCTCTCTAGAAACAGTGTTTTATTTCTATCAAATAACTACTCTCCGAATGAGCTTCCAGAAAGGGTACGTCAAATTTTTCATATTGAAGATTGTGGCCAACGGCTAATGAAGATGGTAATTCAGACCTCCTTCAAACAGATGCAACCACAACTGTATTTATTTTTGCTAATGTTTTTATGCTGTGTGTGTGAGAGAGAGAGAGGGAGGGAGGGAGAGAGGAAGGGAGGGAGGGAGGGAAGGGGGAGGGAAGGGGAAAGGGAGAGGGGGAGAGAGAGGGGGGGGGGAGAGGGGGGAAGGCAAAAGGGAGAGAGAGGGAGAGGGAGAGGGAGAGGGAGAGGGAGAGGGAGAGAGGGAAGGAGAGAGGGGGAAAGGGAGAGGGAGGGAGGGAGGGAGGGAGGGAGAGAGGAAGAGAGGGAGGGGGAAAGGGAGGGAAGGGAAAGGGAGAGAGGGGGAGGGGAGGGAAGGAGGGAGGAGCAAAGGGAGAGAGAGAGGGAGGGGAAGAGGAAGGGAAAGGGAGGGAGAGAGGGAGGAAGGGAGGGGGAAAGGGAGGGCGAAAGGGAGAGGGAGAGAGAGGAAGAGAGGGAAGGGGAAAGGGAAAGGGGGAGAGGGACGGAAGGAGGGAGGAGGAAAGGGAGAGGGCGAGAGAGAGAGGGAGGGAGGGGGAGAGATATGAAGGGAGGGAGGGAAGGAGAGAGGAGGAAAGGGAGAGGGGGAGAGAGAGAGGGAGGGAGGGAGAGAGGGAGGGGGAAAGAGGGGGAAAGAGAGGGAAGGAGGGAGGGGGAAAGGGAGAGGGGGAGAGAGAGGGAGGGAGAGAGGAAGAGAGGGAGGGGGAAAGGGAGGGAAGGAGGGAGGGGAAAGGGAAGAGACAGAAAGGGAGGGGCAAATGGAGAGGGAGAGAGAGTGGAAGGGAGGGAGGGGGAGAGGGAGGGGAAAGGGAGGGAGAGAGGGAGGAAGGGAGGGAGAGGGAAAGGGAGGGAAGGAGGGAGGGGGAAAGGGAGAGGGAGACAGGAAGGGAGAGGCAGAGAGAAAGGAAGGGAGGGAGAGGGAGGGAGAGGGGGAGAGGGAGAGGAAGGAGGGGAAAGGGGGAGAGGGAAGGAGGGAGAGAGGAAGGGAGGGAGGGAGGAGGGAAGGGGGGAGGGAGGGAAGGGGGGAGGGAAGGGGAAAGGGAGAGAGGGAGGGGGAGAGGGAGGGGGAGAGGGGGGAAGGCAAAAGGGAGAGAGAGGGAGAGGGAGAGGGAGAGAGGGAGGGAGGGAGGGAAGGAGAGAGGGGGAAAGGGAGAGGGAGGGAGGGAGAGAGGAAGGGGGAAAGGGAGGGAAGGGAAAGGGAGAGAGGGGGAGGGGAGGGGAGGGAAGGAGGAGGAGCAAAGGGAGAGAGAGAGAGGGAGGGGAAGAGGGAAGGGAAAGGGAGGGGGAGAGGGAGGAAGGGAGGGGGAAAGGGAGGGCGAAAGGGAGAGGGAGAGAGAGGAAGAGAGGGAAGGGGAAAGGGAAAGGGGGAGAGGGACGGAAGGAGGGAGGAGGAAAGGGAGAGGGCGAGAGAGAGAGAGGGAGGGAGGGAGGGGGAGAGAGATGAAGGGAGGGAGGGAAGGAGAGAGGAGAAAGGGAGAGGGGAGAGAGAGAGGGAGGGAGAGAGGAAGAGAGGGAGGGGGAAAGAGAGGGAAGGAGGGAGGGGGAAAGGGAGAGGGGGAGAGAGAGGGAGGGAGAGAGGAAGAGAGGGAGGGGGAAAGGGAGGGAAGGAGGGAGGGAAAGGGAAGAGACAGAAAGGGAGGGGCAAATGGAGAGGGAGAGAGAGAGTGGAAGGGAGGGAGGGGGGAGAGGGAGGGGAAAGGGAGGGAGAGAGGGAGGAAGGGAGGGAGAGGGAAGGGAGGGAAGGAGGGAGGGGGAAAGGGAGAGGGAGACAGGAAGGGAGAGGCAGAGAGAAAGGAAGGGAGGGAGAGGGAGGGAGAGGGAGAGAGGGGGGAGGAAGGGATAGAGGGAGGGAAGGAGAGAGAGACCAATTTGCCAGAACGTTGCTCACATGGTTCACAATACCCTGGCTGGCCCTGGCTGCCACACTTCCAAATGAAGCCCTACAATGCAGCCACCTCCCATGTTTATTTTCCAACAAAGTGTACGGGGCCATATAGAATCCAAGGTATTCCTGAAATTAAGATAATGCAGCAGACTGATATTTAAAATTTCCTTTAAAAAAAAGAAAGAAAGAAAAAAGTGGGAAGCCATGTGGCTTCTGAGCCACAAGTAAGGTGCCTGCTGAGATCATGAGAGATGACTTAAGGATAGCAGGCAAAGAGACCCAACAGGCCAGCAAAACAGAAGCCCATCTGTCATCCTGTGTGGAGTGCCTGATTTGCGCTGGTCATTCAATCCATCAATGAGACCCCAGAACATATTCAGGTGGCTCAACAGTTTTGAGGAAATAATCCATTTCCCACCCACCCCCCTATATCTAGAAATCTAAATTCAAAGGGGGAATCACGTGATCCCTGGAACACTGCAACCATAATAAATAGGAGTCAGTTGCCAAGTGGATGAATTTTGAGCGTTGTGACTAAAGAGAGGCTGCCATGGTCATAAGTGTGAAAAACGGTCCTAAGGCATTTTTTTCCAGGGCCGTGGCTAACTTCAAATGGTCACTAAATGCACTGTTGTAAGTCAAGGAGTATCTGTACATCCAAACTGAGAGAATAGGCAAATGCAGATGCTTTCAGTTCTGATCTCTGCCAGCTTTTTTTTTTTATGAGTGGGGATGAGAAATTTTTTTTTATTTTTTTTGTAGAAATTTTTATTAATTTTATAATTATAAATATAACAAAAAATCAAATTAAAAACAACTCAACTGAATACAATTTTTTCCAACACAAAAACAAAGCATAAAAACTTAGCTAAAATGGTTAAAATAACTATGGCTATTGCTCGGTGGCACCCCCTCCACCACATCCCCCTCTTCCTTCCTCCCTACCTCAACTTCTATCCCCCCACCCTCTCTACCTCCCTCTCTCTCCTCCCTCCTTCTACAGCCTCCCTACTTCCCTCCAACCTTCACTCCTCAGACTCCCCCCCCTCAGATGTGGTGCCAAGGTGCCGCCAGAGCAACTCATCTTTTATCAAAAAATATATCATTCTTATGTAATTCCGATACCATGTTACAGTAGAGGAAATTATAAGACCCCCCCCACCCCCCCGACTTCCCAAAGTGAATACAGGGTAAAAACACAAGAAAACCCACTAGACTACACCAAAATATTATATAAATCCTATTGAAGATTTAACTATATTTTTTCAGTCCAACATATAAGTATTTAACTATATGCTAAATACAATTTCTTAGATTGATATTTCCCTTGTATATACTCTATCCATTTTTCCCAGTCCAACATATATTTTTCATTTGAATGATCCTTCAAATATGCGGAATCTCTGCCAGCTTTAAGTATTCCCACTTCCCAAATCAGCAATGTGACTGCCACTGTTTCTTTTTTAAAATATTGCTTGATGTATTATAATAAAACACAACTTATTTATTTATTTATTTATTTATTTATTTATTTATTAAATTTCTATGCCGCCCTATTCCGGGAACTACCTATAAAGCCCTTCATGGCTTGGGACCAGGATACTTACGGGACCGCCTTCTGCCACATACTTCTCTACGACCGGTGAGAGCGCATAGGGTCGGCCTCCTCCAGGTCCCGTCAACGAAACAATGTCGTTTGGCGGGCCCTAGGGGGAGGGCCTTCTCTGTTGTGGCGCCCACCCTCTGGAACCAACTACCTCCTGAAGTCCGCGTTTCTCCGACCCTCCTGGCCTTCCGAAAGAATTTAAAAACCTACCTCTGCCGGCAGGCCTGGGGATGATTATTGATTGTGGTGTGATTGATGAGTATGTATGGGGTTTGTATTTTTAATGTTGTTCGGATTTGTTCAATTGTTTTTATATATATGTTGTAAGCCGCTCCGAGTCTTCGGAGAGGAGCGGCATACAAATCCGAATAAATAAAATAAATAAATAAATAACTACATTATATTATTTGGATAGTGGTATTTGTGCAGAATTCACCCCGAGCTTACTGACCCTCAAATATTTAGATAATTTTAAGCTTTTAAAACAAGAAGTTGATATCAAAATTAACCATTCCTAAAATAATGTTGGTAAACACCAGAAGTTTTAAATTTTACATCTAAAATGAAATGTGGCATTAATAAATAACTGCAAAATAGATTAAATTGTATATTATATAATAAAGTTTTCGGTCTGAAGTTGAATACTTCATAATAAGGTCTCCATCGCATTGTTACTTATTTTTGATGTGCATGTTAAAAGAAAGATGAGAACCAAATCAACCACAAGAATAAAAAGCAAAAGACTTTAAACGTGAATGCTATTGGGTTTCAAACTTCCGCTTTTTTGTGCTTCTACCAATTTGTGGTGTCTATAAGCTTTTACACTCCCTTAGAAGCCATACTGCATTTAAATTTGGCAAGCTGCATAATATATTGTATATATAAGAACCACTCTTATTTGAATTTGGTTAAGGTGAGGTGATGTGCCGGTGTCTGGAGGCTGTGAGGGTCTGGATGGGCGTTAACAGATTAAGGCTCAACCCCGACAAGACAGAGTGGCTATGGGTGATGCCTCCCAAGGACACTTCAATCTGTCCTTCCATTACCCTGGGGGGTGAATCTATAAACCCCTCGGAGAAGGTCCGCAACTTGGGAGTCCTCCTCGACCCACAGCTGACATTGGATCATCATTTGTCGGCTGTGGCGAGGGGGGCATTTGCCCAGGTTCGCCTGGTGCACCAGTTGCGTCCTTATTTGGATCGGGAGTCTCTCCTCACAGTCACACATGCCCTTGTCACCTCGAGGATCGACTACTGCAGCGCTCTCTACATGGGGCTACCCTTGAAGAGTGTTCGGAGACCACAATTAGTGCAAAATGCAGCTGCGCGAGCAGTTGTGGGCCTTCCGCGTTGTGCCCACATTTCGCCAACTCTCCGCATGCTGCATTGGTTGCCTATCGGTCTCCGAGCGCAATTCAAAGTGTTGGTTATTACCTATAAAGCCCTTCATGGCATGGGGCCAGGATACTTACGGGACCGCCTTCTGCCACATACTTCCCTTCGACCGGTGACAGCACACAGGGTTGGCCTCCTCCGGGTCCCGTCAGCGAAACAATGTCGTCTGGCGGGCCCTAGGGGGAGGGCCTTCTCTGTTGTGGCGCCCGCCCTCTGGAACCAACTGCCTCCTGAAGTCCGCGTTTCTCTGACTCTCCCGGCCTTCCAAAAAAATCTTAAAACTCATCTTTGCTGGCAGGCCTGGGGATGACTGTGGTTGACTGTTGAATATGAGTGGGTGTTTTTATTGTATTTTTAGATATTTTTTGTTTGGGATTTTTATTGTAATTTGTTGTTTATACATATGTTGTTAGCCGCTCTGAGTCTCCGGAGAAGAGCGGCATACAAGCCCGAACAAATAAATAAATAAATAAATAAATAAATAAATAAATAAATAAATAAATAAATAAATAAATAAATAAATAAGCAAGCAAGCCTCTGCTATGAATATATGCTTTTAATTTTGCCTTTGCTGCATAGACTCCAACTTTACTGTAAGCTCACAAACCGATATCCTCGGAATTGTAGCTTTCGTCCAATGCTGGGTAAAATTAGACTAGACAACCATTACTACATCCCCTAGGTCAGGGGTCCCCAACCCCCAATCCATGGACAGCTACGGGGTTGCAGCATGCTAGCAACTGCTCCGCACAAACAAGCAAAGCCCCATCCGTGGGATGTGGGCCGCACACAAAACTACGCCCTCTCGGATCTGCGGAAAGGAATCTTAAGTCTAAGATTGGCACCATATCTTGCATTCTTACAGACCACTCTACAAAAATTCTTGCAGACATATGATGTTTCTTGGGGCTCAATCAAGCCTCTTGTCTTTTGAGAAATGCTAATGCCATTTTTATAAGCATTTCGCCTAAGGCCGCGTACGTTGTAGTCTAATTCCATGCTTACACACTCAAATATCAAGCAGTAAGCGTGTCTTCGAAAGGAACATGGAATATTATTCTAAATTAACTGTGACTAAAAGAACAGTTGCAGGAACTGGGTATGGCTAATGTGGAGAAAAGAAGGACTAGGGGTGACCTGATAGCAGTCTTCACGTATCTGAGAGGCTGCCACAAAGACAAAGGGGTCAATTTGTTTTCCAGAGCACCAGAAGGCAAGACAAAGAAACAACTGAGGGAAATTAAATCAAGGAGAGAAGCAACCTGGAATTAAGGAGACACTTCCTAACAGTGAGGACACTTAACTAGTGGAACAAAAGTTTATTCATTCATTCATTCATTCATTCATTCATTCATTCATTCATTCATTCATTCATTCAAATTTCTATGCCACCCTTCTCCTAGGACCCAGGGCGGCTTACAACAACAATACAATTACATGTGAGGAATTTAATAATAATAATAATAATCAACATCCAATCCAAAAACACATTCAATTCAATCTAAAACACATACATACAACATGCAATCACAATCAAACACACCATCAACGATGGAGGCACACTCCTAGGCCAAGGGGCAGAGCACTGTTCATACGCCCCAAGCCTGTCGGCATAAATAGGTCTTCAATAATTTCCGGAAAGCTAGGAGGGAGGAAGCAGTGCGGACCTCTGTGGGAAGCTGGTTCCAGAGGGCTGGGGCAGCAACGGAGAAGGCCCTTGCCCTAGGTCCCACCAGACAGCATTGCCTAACAGACGGGACTCGTAGGAGGCCAACCCTATGTGCCCTAAACGGTCGCTGGGATTCATGAGGCTGAAGACGGTCCCGCAAGTATCCTGGTCCATTGCCATAGAGGGCTTTATAGGTCATAACCAACACTTTGAATTGTGTTCGGAGAACAATTGGTAGCCAGTGCAGCTCACGGAAAGCTGGAGTGATATGAGCATGTCTTGGGAGACCCAAAACAGCTACGGTAGCGCGGCCGCATTCTGGACAACCTGCAGTCTCCGGACATTCTTCAAAGGTTGCCCTATGTAGAGAGCATTACAGTAGTCGAATCTCGAGGTGACAAGGGCATGAGTGACTATGAGGAGTGACTCCCGATCCAAACAGGGCCGCAACTGGCGCACCAGGCGAACGCCCCCCTCGCCACAGCCGAAAAATGGTGTTCTAAGCTTAGCTGTGGATCGAGGAGGACACCCAAGCTGCGAACCCTCTCCGAGGGGGACAAAACTTGCCTTCAGAAGCTGTAGGTGCTCCATCACTGGAGGCTTTTAAGAAGAGACTGGACAGCCACCTGTCTGAAACGGCATAGGGCAGTGATAGCGAACTGCCCGAGTGCCCAAACTGCAACCCAAAACCCACTTACCCATCATCGGGTGCCGGGTGGGTGTGGCCCATTGGGTGGGCATGGCTGCGGTGGTAACGGCAGACTGGGTGGGACTAAAAAGTTTGATCAATCAATTCCAACGTTGCAAGATTTTTTTTTCCCGCAAGAAGTTGAAATTGACTGATTGATTGAAGTTTTTTTTTTTTTGGTACACGGCGGCGGACGCCTAAAGCGAAAAGGTTTTATAAAACCCAGCTGAAGGCCTAGGAGTGGGGCGACGGCGTGCATTCCCACAGAGATGCCATAGGTTCGTCATCACTGGGATAGGGTCTCCTGCTTGAACAGGGGGCTGGACTAGAAGACCTCCAAGGTCCCTTCCAACTCCATTCTGTAACTGTAACTAGCTTGTCTCAGAAGCATTGCGCAACTATCCTCTGATCCATGCTGCAGTCTTTCCACCCACCTTCCTCTGTCCCTCCCTTTCAAAGCATTTCCCTGCATTCTACTAAAGCAGCGATTCTCAACCTTGGGGGTCGAACGACCATTTCACGGGGGTCGCCAACAAACAACGCAGCCCGCCATTTTTCCCCCTTTTCCTTAGCTGTGCTACTCCCTCTTATTCTATTGCCTTTTGAAAGCCAATAGAATAGACTCTCTTGAATAGAGTCTAATTCTATTGGCTTTCAAAAGCCAATAGGAATTGTCCAGGCTGTCTCTGCCCTGCTGAGCCCGCCAAAAGTCCCAGTCTGCAATCGGTGCTGCAAGTTGTCTGCAGTGAAGGCGAGCTGTCTAGAAGTTTCCACCCCTCCCTGCTGAGCAACTACTAAAACTGTAAGTCAAAGAGGGCCAGGGGTGGGAGGTGGGAGGCCGGCGGGCGCAGGGAGGGTTGCTGGCACACGTGGGGCCCGGCAGGTGCCTTACCTCCCTTGGGCTGGGCCAGCTGGTGGCCCAGCCGGTGGTGGCCCCGTGCCGTCGCTGCCCCTTGCCAGCTACGCCTCGGCCGGCGCAGGGGGTGACACCACGCATGCGTGGCATTCCTGGGCAGGGAAATAGTCCTCGACTTACGACCGGTTGTGGTCCTCGACCTACAACCGGTTGGGGATCCTCGACTTACGACTGGTTGGGGATCGCGCCATTAAAAAGGTTGAGAACCACTGTACTAAAGTATCTGGTGGCTGAATCTCTCCGTTTCCTGCACCACATCCTCACATTTCCCTCCTATCCCCACTGCAATCTGTGATCTGGTTCTACACTTTGCACAGAGGTGCAGGCAGTTCCTCAACTATTCGTTTAGTGACTGTTCAAAGCTGCAACGGCACTGAAAAAAGCAACTTACAACCGGTTTTCCACACTTACAACCGCCACAGCATCCTCATGGTCACCTGATCAAATGTCATGTGCTTGGAAACCGGTGTGTATTTATGAAGGTTGCAGCATGCTGGGGTCATGTGATCACCATCCGTGACCTTCTCAGCCAGCTTCTGACAAGCCAAGCCAGGGGGGAGATGCGGGCTCTCCTTGATGCTCTATGAGCTTGGTTATTTTCATGACATTTTCATTCAGTCGTTTCATTATCCAAACTAGGTAACATCATCAGCCCTCCAGGTGTCCCACACAGTATTTCCCAACATCTGCAATCCAACACATCTGGAGGAATCTGAATTAGGCCATAATCTCACTTAAAAATGTACTTGCAATTCCAACATTTTACATCCAATCCTGGTTATATCTGTAACTGAACTTCTGGCAGTTCAATCAGGAAAGGTCTGAATCACACGTGAAGTATTAATACCACTTTACAAGGCCTTGGTAAGGCCACACCTGGAATATTGCATCCAGTTTTGGTCACCACGATGTAAAAAAGATGTTGAGACTCTAGAACAGTGGTTCTCGACCTTTTTCAGGGCGCGACCCTGACCTGCGCCACGCATGCGTGGTGCTACTACCCCCTGCGCCGTGCATGCGTGATGCTACCCCCTGCACTGTGCATGCGTGGTGCTACCCCCTGCGCTGTGCATGCGTGGTGCTACTCCCTGCGCTGCGCATGCACGGTGCTGCGCCGTGCATGCGTAGTGCTGCCCCCTGCACCGCACATGCGTGGTGCTGCCCCCTGCGCCGGCTGAGGCGTAGGCCGCCGCCCATTCGGGACAGCGGCACGCAGGCCCAGGCGCTCCTGGGCGACCGCGGCAGCGATGGCGCAGGGCGACCACGGACTGGGCCACCAGCTGGCCCAGCACAAGGGAGGTAAGACACCCGCCGGGCCCCACGCACGCCAAAAACCTTCCCTGCGCCCGCCGTTGCCCCGCTAGCCTTACCTTCGTTACCGCCCGTTTGGGGGGCGGCAGGCAGGCCCAGGCGCTCCTGGGCGGCCACAGCAGCGACGGCGCAGGGCGACCACGGGCTGGGCCACCAGCTGGCCCAGCCCAAGGGAGGTAAGCCATCCGCCGGGCCCCACGCACGCCAAAAACCCTCCCTGCGTCCACCGGCCTCCCACCTCCCACCCCTGGCCCTTTTACTTACAGTTTTAGTAGTTGCTCAGCAGGGAGGGGTGGAAACCTCCGGAGAGCTCGCCTTCGCTGCAGACAACTTGCAGCACCGTTTGCAGACTGGGACTTTTGGCGGGCTCAGCAGGGCGGAGACAGCCTGGACAATTCCTATTGGCTTTTGAAAGCCAATAGAATTAGACTCTATTCAAGAGAGTCTATTCTATTGGCTTTCAAAAGCCAATAGAATAAGAGGGAGTAGCACAGCTAAGGAAAAGGGGAAAAAATGGCGGACTGCGTTGTTTGGCGATCCTCATGAAATGGTCGTTCGACCCCAAATGGGGCCGCGACCCACAGGTTGAGAACCGCTGCTCTAGAAAGAGTGCAGAGAAGAGCAACAAAGATGATTAGGGGACTGGAGGCTGAAACATATAAGGAATGGTTGCTGGAATTGGGTATGTCTAGTTTAATGAAGAGAAGGACGAGGGGGGACATGACAGCAGTGTTCCAGTATCTCAGGGGCTGCCCCAAAGAAGAGGCAGTCAAGCTATTCTCCAAAGCGCCTGAAGGCAGGACAAGAAGCAACGGATGGAAACTAACCAAGGAGAGAAGCAACCTGGAACTAAGGAGAAATTTCCTGATGATTAGGACAATTAACCAGTGGAACAACCTGCCTCCAGAAACTGTGAATGCTCCAACACTAGAAGTTTTTAAGAAGAGACTGGACAGCCATTTGTCCAAAATGGTATAGGGTTTCCTGCCTGAGCAGGGGGTTGGACTAGATGACCTCCAAGGTCCCTTCCAACTTTTATTGTTGTTGTTGTTGAATAGAGCTGGAAGGGACCTTGGAGGTCTTCTAGTCCAGCCCCCTGTTCAAGCAGGAGAACCTATACCATCTCAGACAGGTGATTATCCAGTGTCTTCTTAAAAATTTCCAATGTTGGAGCGTAGTGAATCACGTCCTATATACAATATACATTTGAATTAAGCAAAGCACGGCAACATCATTACAGTTCCATTTATTAGCAGTGCTAGATCATAAAATTCCTATAATCTCTATTTTGGTTTTTTTTTTAAAATCTCATCAGCTTCTGAAAGCCAGCTGCTGCCTCACAATTACTGATTACACCCGACTGAATTGAGGTAAGGCACCCAATTACTTTTCTCAACCATTCTGGATTCCACATTCTTGTCAGCAACCAGCCCCTGAGGTGAAGTAACTTCACCAAGCAGAATCCTTAAAACAGATGGTGCAGCAACCAAGCAGTTAGAGCGAAATAAAAAAATAAAAAAATCAGAATTTGACAAACTCAGGGCTGCGACGGAGCACCGAGATGGCTACAGAAAAATCGATAAAGAGGGAGGAAGTTTGCTCCGAAGGCAAACTATTTTGCCAGCCCTGAATGTTAAAAATGGGACAGAGACATTTTATTTGTTTTACATTTGACACAATTAAGAGCTACAGCAGGTGCATCTTGGCAGAAGCCCCCCGTTTATGGTATAATAAACATAAATATCATGGTTTCCCCCACCCCCAGTGGGATTTTCTTCCCCAGCTGCTGTGTGAAACAGGCTAACAATGAAGAGGAAAAAAGATGTCAGTTGTAAATTAAATATTGGGAAAGTATTGGTTTCTGACATATTGAAGGTGTATTATTGCTTCTATATTCATTAAAAATGAACACGCCAACGTTAGTTTGTTAACCTGCAGGAAGTACCCTTGTATGCTTAGCTTTATATTTATTATAGTATACTTAGCAATTTGTTTTATTTTTTCCCCCTTTATGGAGCAATGAATCCAGTGCATGTTTACTGTTAAATTTGTCCTATCCTATGGTTAAGTATGCCAAGTTAAATAACCTAAGCCAGGGGTAGGCAACCTTGGCTCTTTTGTGACTCGTGGACTTCAACTCCCAGAATTCCTGAGCCAGCATAGCTGGCTCAGGAATTCTGGGACTTGAAGTCCACGAGTCACAAAAGAGCCAAGGTTGCCTACTTCTGACCTAAGCTGAAAGAGAAAAATCATAATTTGTTGTTGGAATTTATGAATCCAGTTCAGGCACGTATGCTAGACCCGTTTAACCAGTCATTGTAGTACAAATTTAATCCCTCGTAAATGAAAAGTGTTCAAACAAACATCCAAAGTATGTGATTGCTTTGGACCTCCAAATTCTACTCCCGTTCACCACAAAGACCCTTATCTGGTTTAACTAGACATTTTAAACCAAAGGTGCTTTTTCCAAAAGGCAGCTGGACTTTCTTGGGTTTTTTTTTCCTTTGAAAACGTTTCACTTCTCATCCAAGAAGTTTCTTCAGATCGGGGACGAGGAGCAAAATGTTTTTTAAAAAAAAACAAACAAACAAAAACCAAGAAAGTCCAACTGACTTTTGAAAAGCCCCTTTGGGACAACTATGACTTGGATGTTGAGAACAAAGATGATCAGAGGACTGGAGGCCAAAATATATAAGGGACGGTTGCTGGAATTGGGTGTGTCTAGTTTAATGAAGAGAAGGACGAGGGGGGACATGATAGCAGGGTTCCAATATCTCAGGGGCTGCCCCAAAGAAGAGGGAGTCAAGCTATTCTCCAAAGAGCCTGAAGGCAGGACAAGAAGCAACGGATGGAAATTCATCAAGGAGAGAAGCAACCTAGAACTAAGGAGAAACTTCCTGACAGTGAGAACAATTAACCAGTGGAACAACCTGCCTCCAGAAGCGGTAAATGCTCCAACACTGGAAGTTTTTAAGAAAAGACTGGATGGCCATTGGTCTGAAATGGTACAAGGTTTCCTGCCTGAGCAGGGGGTTGGACTAGATGACCTCCAACATTGTTGTTGTTGTTGTTGTTGTTATTATTATTACCGTAGAAAAAAAACATACATTTTGTATTTCATCTAAGGCGCTATCTCTACTGGGAACTCTCAACCAAGACCTTATTTATTTACTGACTGCCTAACCCTAAGCAGCTAATAATAAGTCACAGAGTTTAATAATATTATGACAAAGGGCAGAAAGACCAAAATCCTGGCTATCTCTGATCAGCCAGAACCAAAGTCATGTGAGAACATATATCTTTCATACATTTATTTCCCCAGCCGTGTTTGCTCTGAATCCACTAGCCAACACAAGCAGCATTAGAAAGAGGGAAAATTCAGATCACATCTCCTAAGCATACTTTCTTGCTAACAACTTGTCTGTTATCAAAATATTACTCTCGACTAAAGAATTTTTACACATGAGCAGCAGATAATATTAAAGTATTAGCTAGATAATACTTTATGTAACTGTCTCTGGGAGATTGTTTCTGGTGGTTAAAAAAAAACTATAATACTTTCTGCTGAAATGCTTTCTGCATGGCAGGCTTTTGGGCAACATAAATGTGATTTTACTATTTCATTCATCCCTATTCATGAACCAGCTTTCATTTAAAGTTCTTAGAGTAATTTAAAAACCAGCAGGAAAAACATTATTCAAAACAGACACTACAATGTCATTCGTGTCACTGCAGAAATTAGATGCTAATTTTTCCTGCAAGTTCTATGTTCAAAGTACTTCAAATAACAATTAGCATGATAGCTAATGGTAACACAAGAGAGGTTTATGAATGTACAGTTTCAGTTTAATCTGACGTCCTATTTTTTATGTTATATTTGGAAAGCTTATTACATTTTATGACATTAAATTCAAATGAAAGTATGAAATCCAATACGGCGCCAATTTGAACGCTAAAACCTATCCATAAGAATTTGCTTCCATTTGCTACTTTCTATTCTTAAGAATATTTCAAAATCTTTCTAAGAAAAATACTTTTTTTTAAAAAAAGTAGAACCAATATTAAAATATTCTGTGCGGTCCATAAAGCTTTCACATCCTTTCCTGTTCAAATATCTCTCTTTTTTCTTCTGATTATTTATAATTTAATTTTTTTACTGCTCTTTGATTTTAACAATATTTCCACTGATTACATCCTTAGACTTGTGTTGTACTTCTTTTCCCATAGACTGTTTCCCTTTATTGTTCTTATTTTTAGATATTGATAAGGTAATATCTAATCTTTTAAATATTTTTTAAAGAAAATTAGATTGATTTTATTTTTTAGGAGTTTAACTGCTCCTAAAATATGGTCATGCTTGACTAAAGATGCAGAAATCAAGAAAGGCATGTATTTATTAATGGGCATTTCAGCATGTAATAAATAGCAGCAAATTTATATGTCCCAACCTTGTGCTAAAGCCAGCCGTGTGCTGCAGCTGCCAAAAAAGCCAACTCAGTGCTGGGCTGCATTAACAGAGGGATAGAATCAAGATCACCTGAAGTGTTAATACCACTTTACAAGGCCTTGGTAAGGCCACACTTGGAATACCACATCCAGTTTGGGTCACTGCGATGTAAAAAAGATGTTGAGACTCTAGAAAGAGTACAGAGAAGAGCAACAAAGATGATCAGGGGACTGGAGGCTAAAGCATATAAAGAACAGTTGCTGGAATTGGGTCTGTCTAGTTTAATGAAGAGAAGGACGAGGGGGGACATGATAGCAGTGTTCCAATATCTCAGGGGCTGCCCCAAAGAAGAGGGAGTCAAACTATTCTCCGAAGCCCCTGAAGGCAGGACAAGAAGCAACGGATGGAAACTCATCAAGGAGAGAAGCAACTTAGAACTAAGGAGAAACATCCTGACAGTTAGAACAATTGATCAGTGGAACAACCCGCCTCCAGAAGCGATGAATAATAATAATTATTATTATTACTATTATTATTATTATTATTATTAGCTTTAAAAACTGGCCTACAGCCTTCCTGCACTCTCAACATGTTTCTCTCAACATGAGCTGTATCACAGAGTGCTGAAAGGAAAGGGAAATATCTAACAACAACAACAACAATAATAATAATAATAATACAGTTGGAAGGGACCTTGGAGGTCTTCTAGTCCAACCCCCTGCTCAGGCAGGAAACCCTATACCATTTCGGACAAATGGCCGTCCAGTCTCTTCTTAAAAACCTCCAGTGTTGGAGCATTAACCGCTTCTGGAGGCAGGTTGTTCCACTGGTTAATTGTTCTCCCTGTCAGGAAGTTTCTCCTTAGTTCTAGGTTGCTTCTCTCCTTGATGAGCTTCCATCCGTTGCTTCTTGTCCTGCCTTCAGGCGCTTTGGGGAATAGCAAAGCACCTGAAGGCAGGTGCTTTGCTTTAAATCATGCAAGAGCTACACAACGCAGGAGAACCATTTGGCTTAAAAATATACCTGAAAAAAGAGCCAGGTTATGTTTAATAAATTCACCCAAGAAAGAAAAAAAATTATATCTGAAGAAGTAGACGTAGTGGACCACTGCATATAGCTTGGCCAACGGATCTCAACAGAAGGCTCTTGGCCAACGGATCTTGGCCAACGGATCTCAACCATTTGTCTGAAATGGTATAGGGTTTCCTGCCTGAGCAGGGGGTTGGACCAGATGACGTCAAAGGTCCCTTCCAACTTTATTATTATTATTATTATTAATAAAGGAAACTGTACAGCGTGTTAAATGTGGTTGGAAAGCATTCAGCAAGCCGGTGAAACATGGACACTAACCTCACAATCGATACCAAAGTTAAGAGAGGTGCAAAGAGCCGTGGAAAGATGCATGCTCGGCATCTCAAGACAAGATAGAAAGTCCCGCACATGGATTAGAGAACAAACGAAAGTATACAATATCATCAAGAGTATAAAAGAATTGAAATGGAAACAGGCTGGTCACATAGGAAGAAGAACTGACGGCAGGTGGACCAAGGCAGTCATAGAATGGATCCCATTTGATAAAAAGCGTCCATGAAAGAGACAAGATGGAGCGAACAACATCAGCAGGTATTATGGGGCCAATTGGCAAAAGGACCACATTGGTTGGAAACGTGCGGAAGAGGCCTTCGTCCTGCAGTGGATAGACAATGACTAAAACGATAAGGATGGTTTATTGCAGAGGTCTCCAACCTTTTTGGTTTGGCAACCCAGAAATGGAGGCAGGCACTGCTACGTACATGCGTGCGCACAAACGGCCATACGCGAGCGCATAGGCAAACAGCCGCACGCAAGCGCGTGCACATGTGCAAATGGGGCTGCGCGGGTGCAAGTGCTGAAAATGGGGTAGCACTAGCGCCGGTGAGACGCTCTGGGGGTGACACTAGCGCCAGCGGGATGCTCGGAGTGGTGCTACGGTAGTACCGGCAGGATGCTCTGGGGCAGAGCAGTGCTAGTGCCAGCAGGATGCTCGAGGCAATGCTAGCGCCGGGGGACACTCAGGGGGCGTGGGGGCACAAGCACCAGTGGGATGCTTGAGGCGGCGCTAACGCCAGCGGGACGCAGCAGCACTAGCGCGTGTACAAGTGCACTGGCCATCCCTTGACGCAGCCCGGTGGCCAAGCGGCCGTGGCCTGGTAGTGGGCTGTGGCCCACAGGTTGGGGACCCCTGATTTATTGAATATGCCACTTAATTATTTGCAACATAAAAATCATAAAAACTAAGTGCTAGAAGCAACGTGTTCCCATCAATACACCACTTTAGGGTTAGACTTTGGTTTGCTCACAGTATCGTGTGTAAATATTTTTTACTGCTCAGTGTCGTGTATTATTTTTAATGAATTTAGTACCGATATCAAGTTATTGTGAAATTCTATTCTTTCATGCCACAGTAAAAGCAAAACTGTTTTATTTAACAACAAGAACAACCAAAAAATGAATAAAATCAACTGTTTGCCCAGCCTAACCCATCTGTAAATAAAGCAGACAGAACACTGTTTTCCATGTGATGAAGCTTAACTGAAAACTGAAAACTTTATACTGTAATATTTATTATTACAGCATTTAACTTCAGTCAATCACAAGACTACCCTGGAATTATAATTTACACATTGGCATAAAACAGAAGACAGATGTGCCACAGATGGATGACATCTGTTCTGGTTTATTAGTCCCTGGTCCCCAGAATTGAGAGGAGTGAAAGAGATTATTTGGTGTTAAGTTCCTTTTGAGGAGTTTCAAAGCCCTTGAAAAGGAAAAGAGAGCAAATTGTCATACTTACAGTAGCACATATATTCTCTCATCTTGCACTTTTTACCAAAGAATGCAAGAAAATAGCCAGGGGGAATGAAGGCTGTTTATATTTAAGTCTTCACAAATTAAACTTTAATACAGAACTTGCTGGGAAGTAAATGCAACATTAAAATGTATTAATGAATGAAACCGCCTTCACAATGTGTGAATAAAACAGGTCTGCATGCATACACAAAACAATTTTGAGATCCATTTGTTGTATCATTTCATCCAATCTTCCAATGAAAATTCCTGCATACATTTTTGCAATGAATCAAAGACTGAAGTACAACAGAATTGAAAAGTGTGCTTTTCTTTAAATAAAGAATCTATCTTTAAATTGAAAAGGCAACAGATAAAAATATAGAGGTATAGTAGCTGTCTACTCCAAAGACACATTCCGATTTTGTAGTAATAAAACAATCAGTTTTGTGTTAATAATTAATACTGGCTGGACCAAAAGGAGCAATTAAGAGCTGCCTCATTTTAATATAGCAGCCTTCTGAAACATTATTATTATTATTATTATTATTATTATTATTATTATTATTATTATTATTATTATTATTATTATTATTATTATTATTATTATTATTTTATTATTATTTATTAGATTTCTATGCCGCCCTATTCCAAGAACTCAGGGCGGCTCACAACATGAATACTAACATAAAGAAATCTAACATTAAAATACATTATAAACCCTTAATTAAAAAAAAAACAATCATCCAGAAACAGACATACAAACATACATACACTGGCTGGGGCCAGGTGTTAACTGCCCCAGGCCTGTCGGCAAAGATGGGTCTTCAATAACTTGCGAAAGGCGGAGAGGGTGGGGGCAATACGGATCTCCAGGGGGAGTTGATTCCAGAGGGCCGGGGCCGCAACAGAGAAGGCTCTTCCCCTAGGCCCCACCAGGTGACACTGTCTGGCTGACGGGACCTGGAGAAGGCTGACTCTGTGGGCCCTAACCGGTCGCTGGGTTTCATGGGGCAGCAGACGGTCCCGTAAGTACATCTACCTATAGATATACTAGGCTTCAATTCCTCTCAGCCATTTAGAGAGATACAAGAATCCTACCTCTCATTAATTAATCTCTCAATAAAAAGCAAATAACTAAGAGGATGTCCCTTGAAATATTGCATAGGAACGTCTGTACAAACAATCTGTAGAAACATCTCAAACCCTTGGCTTTAGATCCACAATTTCAGAAACAAAAAAGATGAAAGAACAGTCTTGGAAGCAATAAAAAGGTAAGCAATACTGAAATCCGATATTTTCAATATGCCTGCAGATTGTGACTCCACCTGATCAAGTATACATTATACATAAACTCTTCAGGGGGGAAACTGCAGGCTAAAACATATAAGGAACGGTTGCTGGAATTGGACGTTTCATTATCCAAACTAGGTAACATCATCAGCCCTCCAGGTGTCCCACACAGTATTTCCCAACATCTGCAATCCAACACATCTGGAGGAATCTGAATTAGGCCATAATCTCACTTAAAAATGTACTTGCAATTCCAACATTTTACATCCAATCCTGGTTATATCAATCAGGAAAGGTCTGAATCATACGTGAAATATTAATACCACTTTACAAGGCCTTGGTAAGGCCACACTTGGAATATTGCATCCAGTTTTGGTTACCACGATGTAAAAAAGATGTTGAGCCTCTAGAAAGAGTACAGAGAAGAGCAACAAAGATGATTAGGGGACTGGAGGCTAAAACATAGAAGGAACAGCTGCTGGAATTAGGTATGTCTAATTGAACGAAGAGAAGGACAACAGGGGACATGATAGCAGTGTTCCAATATCTCAGGGGCTGCCCCAAAGAAGAGGCAGTCAAGCTATTCCCCAAAGCACCTGAAGGCAGGACAAGAAGCAATGGATGAAAACTAATCAAGGAGAGAAGCAACCTGGAACTAAGGAGAAACTCCCTGACAGCTAGAACAATTAACCAGTGGAACAACCTGCCTCCAGAAGCGGTGAATGCTCCAACACTGGAAGTTTTTAAGAAGAGACAGGACAGCCATTTGTCTGAAATGGTATAGGGTTTCCTGCCTGAGCAGGGGGTTGGACTAGATGACCTCCAAGGTCCCTCCCAATTTTTTTATTATTATTATTATTATTATTATTATTATTATTATTATTATTATTATTATTATTATTATTAATGTAGCTGTAGAAAATCACAGACTTAAAGAATCGTCTTTGTGCATACACATTCGCACACACCTATAGTACCACAGATACTCCTCACTTAACAGTGGTAAATTGAACCTCACTAAGAAAAGTCATTGTAAAGGATGACACATCACACGACGGCACCAGCTTATGACGGCATTTGCAGCAATCCCAGTTGCCGCTGTTAGATGAATCCCGTGCCCAGTTGCAACGTCCCAGCGGTCACGTGATTACCCTCTGCAACTTTCTGTGGGGCTCCCCCTCTGACTGGCTCGTTGGAAGTCAGCAGTGAAGTTAGCAAATGCTGATCACGTGACCATGGGGCACTGCAACGACGTAATGGCTAGGTAGCTGCCAAGCACCCAAATTGCAGTCACGTCACTGCAGTTACAGCCCTAACTACATCCTAAGGACCCATCCTGGTTCAGCACACTCATAACTCCAAGAGGACGCTGAGCGAGTGGTTGTTAGGTGAAGACTACCTGTACTGTCTTTTGTGGTCAAGATTGTTATGTAGAATGCAGAAACGAAGGAGGAAGCAGTAAGGAAAGGGAATTAAATCCATGAGATTGGGGAACAAAAAAGGAAATAAAATCAAATCAAGTTACTTCACTTCCATTTGCTATGCCTCTTTAAATACCCTTTTTATCCTTATAAACCAACTTCCTTCCACCACATCTGTATAAAGGTAGAATTTCCCCTGTCCCGTCGTGTCTGAGTCTAGAGCAGTGGTGGCGATCCTATGGCATGTGTGCCAGAGGTGGCACTCAGAGCCCTCTCTGTGGGCATGTGCGCCATGCCCCGGAGATGGCAACTGTCCCTTTTCAACCAACTAGAACATAAGAACATAAGAAGAGCCATGCTGAATCAGGCCAAAGCCCATCGAGTCCAGCATTCTGTGTCACCCAGTGGCCCACCAATTGTACATGGGGATCTTGAGCAGAAAGAGAAGGCAAAACCCTCCCTTTCCCTTGACCCCCAACAAATGGTACTCAAGGGAATCCTGCCTGCCTCAACCAACATAGAGGCGGCACATGGACATCCGTTTTAATAGCCACCGATACACTTGGCATCCATGAATCTATCTAGCCCTGCCTTGAAGCTATCAAGGCTGACAGCTGTCACGACCCCTTCAGGAAGTGAATTCCATAAATCAACGACCCTCTGGGTGAAGAAATATTTCCCTTTATTTGTCCTCACTTTCTTAGCTATGAGCTTCAGGGAGTGCCCCCTTGTCCTGGTATTGTGTGATAGAGAAAAGAATTTTTCTCGATCCACCTTTTCTATCCCATGCATGATTTTATACACTTCGATCAAGTCACCCCTTAAACGCCGTCTTTCAAGGCTGAAGAGACCAAGGCGTTGCAATCGGGTTTGATAAGGGAGGCGCTCCATTTCCTTGATCACTGCCCACTAACTCACCGAGGTCCCACATGGCCAGATGCACCCCAGCATAGCTGGTTTCCCTCCACCCACCCACCCCCCGTCCCATCCCTCCTGGCCTTGCATGCTCGCCTTTTCCCGGGCATGACCCACTGCATTGCCTCCTCAGCTGTTGGCTGGCCGTCCAGCTCAGAGGTGGCTTCTCTGAACTGCTGGCGGGGGGCTGCGGAGCCCCAGAGTGTGCTGGCACACTGTAGCTGCTGACAGACACTGTTGGCCCTTGCTGGCCTCTGTGTGCAGGGACTGATGGTGTCAGGCAGCTGCCGCCCTGGCCCCTGCCTCACCTTGCCCTGTGACAATGGCACCCCTGCCCTGCCTCGCCTCCCCTCATCCTGCAGGATGAGCCTCCTGCCCACTGCCCCACCTGCCAGAGACCCCCTGGATCTCCCCCAACCTTGCCCGGCCCCCACAGGCATCCCTCCCTACGAGCAACATCAAGGTGACCGCGCCTACCTTGGCCACACCCACCCAGTCTGCCATGACCACCACAGCCACGCCCACCCAGTGGGCCTCTATGACTAGGCGCAGAGAATGCTGTTACCTTCCCACCGAAGTGGTGCCCATTTATCTACTCGCATTTGCCTGCTTTCAAACTGCTTTACAAATCAAAACTTAAGGCACGACTGCGGTTTTCCCATGGTAGACATTTTATCATGACTAAACAGCTGTTTTGGACAACACCCATAATATATTCTCGAAACTACCTTTTAGAGACTTGGAAAGAACAATCAAATCAGTTCCTAGAATTTCCATTTCCTTTCAGAGGTGATAGCAATACGGGTTTTTTTTTTACTTCTAAATTCTACCTCTTGTTGTGTAATCTTCATTTCCAGGTTCAGAAAAATATCATCTAGGTTTAAATATGTACACCCTTAAACTTTCTTTTCCTCACGATAATTAAGACAACAGTTAATATTCTGTTGTAAATATTTTTTCCCTGGTCAGGTTCAAAGTAGGAGTATTTGTCACTTCTGTGCAGCTAAAGCAATTGTGACAGGAATAGTGGGATCTCCCAACTCCTAACACATATTCACCCATTCTGCAATGCTTCCCCATGCAAAATTCGTCACTGTGACAGGACACAACAGTGAATCAAATCTAATGGCACCATGCAGCCTTTCTAATAGCAGCAAAAACCATTTCTCATGCTCTGACAGTCCTGGTTCCCACAGATGAAAGTCTTCAAAGAACTTCGAGGCATTGTTGACCTTAAAGAATCTTTATTTGAGAAGCATAACATCGGCGCTAACACAGTCGAAGCCAAAAACTAGATTCCCCTCCCCTGAGCACATAGTATCAAAGCACAATTCCCTCCTCCAATTAACAGTCATAAATCACATTCCCCAATTAGTTTGAAATGTAGGCTTTCCCTCCAGTTCTCCAGCCAGCCAATTCTTATCATCTCTTATTTCCATAACCTTGGTTCACACACTAGGTTCAGAATTGTTATGTCTAGCTCAGGGGTTCTCAACCTTGGCAACTTTAAGACTTGTGGACTTCAACTCCCAGAATTCCTCAGCCAGCTTTGCTGGCTGAGGAATTCTGGGAGTTGAAGTCCACAAGTCCTAAAGTTGCCAAGGTTGAGAACCCCTGGTCTAGCTAAACTCTCATGCACATTCCTCCCCCCAGCATCATCTCACACTAACTCTAACTATAAAAGTAAAACATCAGAAGAAAATGGCTGCATCTCCAACTGTTGTCAAAGCAAAACATCCGATGTTAGTAGTGTTGACACTGACTCACTTCATTGAGTGGTGAAAATGACTTTTGATGCGTTTTTCCAAGACATACAATTAAAATGAAAATTAAATATATCAAAGAGTAATGTATAAGGAGAACACTTCCAAGCATCCTGTTATGATTATGGAAAGTATAACCATAGAAATGAAAATGTGCAATACCTTAAAACTCTGTTTTCTATGGTGACGACAGAAATAAAATCACCTGTGAGATTACTCTGATTAATCCATTCTTATCTTGAGCATAACAGCTCGTATGCTGAAACTGAGCTGTACATCCAATTAAAAATCCTCTCCTCCTCTCCCTCGCTGGAGGAGCGCACACTATATTGGCCTAATTGGGGGTGGGGTGGGAGGGTGGGTAAGCATTTATAGTGATGAAGATACTTCAAATCCATGTGTAGAATTTGAGCAACTTGGCTTGAGAAGCCCCAGTGATTTGCACTCTCAAATCGTCAAGCCACCTATTCATGGCCTCAATTAAAAAGTAAGAGCAAAGTCAGCGGCAAAAACATCAAAGCTGTGACAGAGATTAGAGATGTAGGCCAGCTCCCTTATGTGATGGTTTTAACAAACTACCTAATCACACAATGCATTCGATGGCCCGCACTCAGTAATCCCTACAAAAAGGTTCAACTATGAAATCAAAGACGAAAGAGAAAAGTTCAGGATTATCATTATCAGACAGCAACCAAAAGAAAATGGCAGCTATACTTAATCCAATTGTCAGCTGCCTCCTATGACTAAGGAGCACGGATAAAATTCCTTCTCGTATATTGATTCCCACATAGAAAGAAAGGAAAGGAAATGTTCAACATAAGCCTGACAGACATGCGCAGGAGAATTAAAAGAGGGCATCAAGTAGTTTTGGGTTTATCATGCTTCTACGGTAGCAGACAGGGAGATTCTGTAGTCACGTCATAAGCCTAAGACTGAAAATCAGGCTTGTCAGATGTTATATTTTTTCCTATCCTGCTCTATGGAGTAGAGAGTCGGTCTCTGACAGAAGGCCACCTGAAGAGACTAGAAGCATCTGAAACGTGGATTGACAGGCGGCTGTTACGTAGAAGCTGGGTTGACAAGATCAGAAATGAGGAGGTGATAAGCCGCCTGGGAAAGCCAAGGGAAATCATCAAAACAATAAAAAAATGAAAATTAGAATATTTCGGACGTGTGAGGCGACACCCAGAAAAATACGGCATACTCCATTTAATCCTCCAGGGAAAGATTGAAGGCAAACGAGGTCCAGGCAGAAGAAGAACATCGTGGCTTCAAAATCTAAGGGACTGGTTTGGACAAAACTCAGCAGCACTTTTTTGTGTGGCTGCTGATAAAAACAGGATCACCAACATGATCGCCAACGTCCGATAACGGATATGGCACAAGAAGAAGAATCAAGTAGTTAGGACTTGGTCTTCAGGTTTTGCGGTTAGACCAAATAATCGGAGTAAAATCTGAATTTTAGACTACCCTTGAAATTACTTTCTGAAGAGAATATTTTGAACGTTCACAAATCTATTAACAGATATTTATCAAATATTTATTGGATTAGACAGTGCAAAAGTCACTAATAAAGCAGAGCTTGTTCATTTCCTATAAAACAAAGTATAGAATAAAAACTTTATGGTCACTTTAAATGTACACTAATCAGTATACATTAAAATGAAATTTCGTTGCATTCAGCTCTCAAAAAAATACCATTATGCATATACCCACATACACACGCATAACTAGAAAGATCAAAGGCCTGGAGACTAAAACATATGAAGAACGACTGCAGGACTTGGGTTTGGCTAGTCTAAAGAAAAGAAGAAACAGGGGAGACATGATAGCAGTACTTCAGTATTTGAGGGGCTGCCACAAAGAAGAGGGAGTCAAATTATTCTCCAAAGCACCAGAGGGCAGGACGAGAAGCAATGGTTGGAGACTGACCAAAGAGAGGAGCAACCTGGAATTAAGGAGAAACTTCCTAACAGTGAAGACAATTAACCAGTGGAACAACTTGCCTCCAGAAATCATGGGCGCTCCATCAGTGGAGGTTTTTAAGAAGAGACTAGACAGTCGCTTGTCTGAAACGTTATAGGTTCTCCTGCTTGAGCAGGGGGCTGGACTAGAAGACCTCCAAAGTCCCTTCCAGCTCTATTCTATTCTATTCTATTCTATTCTATTCTATTCTATTCTATTCTATTCTATTCTATTCTATTCTATTCTATTCTATTCTATTCTATTCTATTCTATTCTATTCTATTCTATTCTATTCTTTCCATTCCATATTTTCTATTCTATTCTATTCTATTCCATATTTTCTTTTCTTTTCTATTCTATTCTATTTCTATTCTATTTCTATTTTGGGTGTATACATAGAATTTAGAGTTTAGAATAGCAGGAACTGCTTTTAATCCAGCTACATAATCCTTATGTAGTTATGTGGTCCCAATCTAGAATGTAGCTAGATAATCCTTATGTAGTTATGTGGTCCCAATCTAGAATGTAGTTGGAAGTGTCTTCAAAGATACACTGATGGCTTTAAGGCACAGAATTTTAATTTATCATAATGACACTATTCTTTTGACAGATAATTTATTACCCAATGTTAGCTGATACACTCATATACACATACACAGACACACTGTAGATTAAGTCCGATTATGTATTGCAAATGGCAAAATCCAAAATCCTAAAAACGCAATGTGGACAACATAATAAATTCAATTCCTAGCATCATAACTTGACACTCAAAAGGCAGAACAACAGAAAACAGGATTAGTTTGATTTTTCTATTATATCCATTTTTAGTTTTTGTAGTCGTATAAAAAAATTTCTTTTTGAGGGGGAGTTCAACCCATTTATATTCATTGAGAGAATCCCCTTTCCTTCTCCATCTTCTTTACTTAGAACAGCGGTTCTCAACCTGTGGGTCGCGACCCCATTTGGGGTCGAACGACCATTTCACGGGGGTTGCCAAGCACCACAGTCCGCCATTTTTTTTTGGTCGGCCATTTTTTTTCCCTATCGCAATGTGGGCCGTCGCGCCGCGCATGCGCAATGCGCCCTGTTGTGCTGCGCATGCGCGGTGCGGGCCCGCCATTTTTTTTTCGTGATGCGGCGCCGCGGGCCAGGGTCAAGCCCCGGAAAAGGTTGAGAACCGCTGACTTAGAACCTAGAACTAAGGAGAAACTTCCTGACAGTGAGAACAATTAACCAGTGGAACAACCTGCCTCCAGAAGCAGTGAATGCTCCAACGCTGGAAGTTTTTAAGAAGAGACTGGACTGCCATTTGTCCAAAATGGTTTAGGGTTTCCTGCCTGAACAGGGGGTTGGACTAGATGACCTCCAAGGTCCCTTCCAACTTTGCTATGATATTATTATTATTATTATTATTATTATTATTATTATTATTATTTAGGTTTTATTCTTCTAGTAGTTGTTGTATGTCTCTTTTTTCGTGTCATTACCCCTCCTTCTTCGTCTATATTTCTATTTCTTTTTTTTCCCCTTCGTATAGCCACCTCTTCTGTTGTTGACTCTTCCTGTTTTCTAAATTCACTATCTGTTTGGGATTCTGGAATCTTTTCTTCAAAAAAAAAAAATCTATGTCTGTCATAAAATTCTGTTGCCTTAAAGATGGAGTCCACTTCGTATCTTTTAGTGTCCCCGTTAACTAAAATCCCCTCCGGGACCAGACATCTAAAATTCACTCCTTTTTTTATTAATTTGGTAGTCAAAAATTGATATTGTTTTCGTGAATCTCTTATCCTCCTAGGGATGTGTTTCAAAACCACAATTTCCCTCTCTCTCTATTGCAGTGGATCATCCCTCACTCTTCTCAATATTTCGTCCCTTATGAATTTCTTCACAAATCTAACATGCACCTCCCTGGGCACTTTATATCTCCTTGCGTAGCTTGAGTTAATTTTAAATATTTGATCCATTTCTCTTTTCATTTCTTGTTCCCCAATTTGTAACGCTTCCGCTAACAGCTCTGTCATCAGTTCTGTAAGATTTTCTCCCTTGTCTTCAGGTATATTCTGAAATCTTAAGAAATGGGATGCTGTTTCCATTTCCAGTACTGCCAGTGAAACTTCCAAGTTTTTATTTGCCTGCACCAGTCTTTGATTTTCTTCCTTTATTTCCTCCATCTTTTGGTCGGTTTCCTCTGATTGAAAAGGATAGAAGAATTTGGAGAAGTAGCAGGATTGAAGATAAACAGAGAAAAAACTAAACTTATAGTTAAGGATCTTACAGATAAACAAAAAAAAAATCAACTGTCAGGAAAAATAAATCTCCAGATAGTTAAATATTTGGGAATATATCTAACAGCAAGATGTGAAACAATGCAAGAAGACCACTATATGAAACTATTAAATCAAATAAAACTGGATTTGGAAAAATGGAAAACTTTACAAACTATCAATGTTAGGAAGAATAGCTACTGTGAAAATCAATATTTTACCAAAATTGCTTTTCCTATTTCAAACAATACCCCCAAAAATAGAGAAAAAAATTATTCGATGATTTAAACATACAGATTTTGAAATTTATTTGGCAAGGGAATTAGATTAAAAATGTTACAAGAATCTAAAGAAAACGGAGGATTTGGTTTACCGAATTGGGTCTTATACTGCCAAGCATGTGCTTTAACATGACTAAAAGAATGGATAACCCTTAGACATAAAAGGTTATTATACTTGGAAGGACATGATTTACAACTAGGATGGCACGCTTTTCTTTGGTATGGGAAGAATAAAATTCACAGATACTTCCAAAATCACTATGTAAGAAACGCATTACTTTTAGTATGGGAAATGATAAAAGCTAAAATTTATATGAAAATACCAGGATGGCCTTCAACAATGGAAGCTTTTGTTCACCCGAACACAACTAATTTTGAGAAAATTGTAACCTATAAAGATATTTTGAATATTGAAGGGAAATTAAAATCTAAACAAGAGTTGGAAGATCAGGGTATTGATTTATCATGGTGGCCTCAATTGCAAATTGGGTCTTCGAAGGGCGGCATATAAATTTGATTAATAAATAAATAAATAAATACAACTGAGATATAAGAAAGATGCTAGAATACATGGTTTTTATAAAAACCAGGCAATGTTTGATCAGGTATTGTTGACTTCAGATGAAAAGTAGATTAAGAAATTGCATAATTTTCTATTAAATTTAAAAATGGAAGATGAACAGGTGAAAGAAACAATGATAACATGGAGAAAAATTTTGGGCACAATATAGAATTAGAAAAATGGCAAAATCTTTGGGAAAGTAATTATAAATTGACAATGGCATCTGCTTATAAAGAAAATTTATATAAAATGTTTTATAGGTGGCACATTACCTGCAAGATTAGCAAAAATGTTTAAAAACATGTCTAGTAACTGTTGGAAGTGCAATAAAAAGCACGTACTATCATCTTTAGTGGACATGCCCTAAAGCAGCGGTTCTCAACCTGTGGGTCGCGACCCCATTTGGGGTTGAACGGCCATTTCACAGGGGTCACCAAGCACAGCAGTCCGCCATTTTTTTTTGTTGGCCATTTTTTTCCCTATCGCGATGCGGACCATCGCGCCGCGCATGCGCGATGCGGACCGTTGCACCACACATGCGCGATGCGGACGTCGCGCCGCGCATGCGCGATGCGCCCCATCACATCACGCCGCACATGCGCGGTGCGGGCCCGCCATTTTTTGGGGGGGTCGGCCATTTTTTCCCCTATCGCGATGCGGGCCATCGCGACGCGCATGCGCGATGCGCCCCGTCGCGCATGCGTGGTGCGGGCCCACTTTTTTTTTTTTTGCACGCGATGCGGGCCGAGGTCGAGCCCCGGAAAAGGTTGAGAACCGCTCCCCTAAAGCAAAGAAATTTTGGACAAAAATACATATTTGGCTACAAAAGATGTTAAGAAAACATGTAGATTTTAAATCGGAATTATTTTTAATAGGTATGATATCAAAAAAATATGATAAAAAGTATATATTTAATGTTGCATGTATTAACAGCAGAATTGTATTTGCTCAGTACTGGAAAAATGAAGAAACACCCTCTGAAGAAGAGATAATCAAGAAAATACTGGACTGTGCAGAAATGGGGCGTTGTCTTACCTGAACACCTTTTCTCAGCACGGAGATGGAGAATCCACCAATGGGTTTAGACTCTATTCCTGCCCAATCAGATCAAGTCAGCCAAAGTTGCCACACCCGTCCTGGACCATAGAGATCAGTCTTGACGCAAGCGAAGCCATTGACTGACAGTTGTGGCTCACTAAAGTAACACTAACTCTAGGCCTAGATGACCTTCAAGGGTGGGAGTGGATTCTCCATCTCCGTGCTGAGAAAAGGCATTCAGGTAAGACAATGCCCCTTCTCCAGCACTGGAGATGGAAAATCCACCAATGGGGCATACCAAAGCCTACTGTCCCTCAGGGTGGGAAGTAGACCGATCCGGTGTGGCACTTTGATGTACAACCTGTTGGAGAACCCTCCTCCAGAAGGAAGCCTCAACCGAGGCAAACCTGTAGTGCCGTATGAAAGGAGATGGTGAAGACCATGTGGCCGCTCTGCAGACGTCCTCAATGGACGCCTGAGTGGCCCAGGCCGCAGAAGTAGCTGCACTTCGTGTAGAGTGGGCTGTAACCCGTCATGGAACCGGCAATGACAGCTTGATACGCCCGGGCAATGCACGCCCTAATCCACCTGCCAACTGTGGAAGAGGAAACCTTCCGACCCCTGGAGGAAGGATGGAAGGATACAAAGAGGGCCTCTGATTTGCGAAACACTGCTGTCCATGAAATATAGTACCGGAGCGCTCGGCGGACGTCCAGTAGATGCATTCCAGAGCATGCAATGGGTTAGGGCAAAAATCCGGGAGCACTATTTCCTGGGTTCTATGGAATAGTGAATTGACCTTTGGAAGGAAAGTAGGGTCGAGGCAAAGGACCACTCGATCCTGGTGGAAAATGCATAGATCATCCCGGGTTGAGAGCGCTGCCAATTCGGAAATACGTTGTGCCGATGTGATTGCCACCAGGAATGCCACTTTGTGGGACAGGTAGCGAATGTCGCACGTCTCTAGGGGCTCAAAGGGTGACTTGGTCAGAGCCCGAAGGACCCGTGGTAGCTTCCATGAAGGGTACCTGTGCACTGTAGGGGGTCTGGTGTTAGCCGCCCCCTTAAGGAATGAGCGGAGTAAGGGGTGATGTCCCAATGACCCCACGAAGTCACAGGTGAGGACTGTGGAAAGAGCAGCTATCTGTCTGCGCAATGTGTTTGGGGCCAAGCCCCTCTCCACACCTTTTAACAGGTAGTCCAGGATATGGGGAATCGTGAGTTCCGAGAGTAACAAGTGTCACCAGGAGCGAACGTTCTTCCACGTGGCCTCGTAAATATGGTTTGTGGAAAGACGACGGGAAGCCTGGATTACAGTAATGACCCCTGGTAAGCAAAGCTCCCGTGACAAGATTGAGCGCTCAAGTGCCAGACGGCTAACTGGAACCATTGGCGGTCCGGATGGAAAATGGTCCCCTGGCTGAGCGAGACCCGGTCCGGAGGAATCCTCCATGGATCTGCAAGGGAGAGGCTCATCAGATCAGCGAACCAAGGTCTCCTTGGCCAATAAGGGGCCACTAGGAGTATCTCCGCCCACTTCCGAAGCTTGCGTATTACCGCCGGGAGAAGAGGGAGAGGGGGGAAGGCATATAGCAGACCCTGCGGCCATGGGCTCCGAAGAGCATCCGTCTGTTCCGCCCCTGGAGATAGGAATCGGGAGAAGAATTGAGGCAGCTGGGTGTTGGTCGGGGACACAAAGAGGTCCAAAAGTGGTAGGTTGAAACGGTGACAGATTTCTCTGAAGACCCTTGGGTGGAGGCACCATTTTTATTTATTTATTTATTTTATTCGGGCTTCTATGCCGCTCCTCTCCGGAGACTCGGAGCGGCTAACAACATGTATATAGAACATCAAATATCAATACAAGTCCAAACAAAAATATCAAAAAACAAACTAACACCCACTCATGTTCACCATTCAATCCGCAATCATCCCCAGGCTTGCCGGCAGAGGTAAGTTTTAAGGTTTTTACGGAACGCCAGGAGCGTGGGAGAAACGCGGACTTCAGGAGGCAGTTGGTTCCAGAGGGCGGGCGCAACAGAGAAAGCCCTCCCCCTAGGGCCCGCCAGCCGACATTGTTTCGCTGACGGGACCCGGAGGAGGCCGACCCTGTGTGCTCTCACCGGTCGTAGGGAAGTATGTGGCAGAAGACGGTCCCGAGTAATCTACCATTGCCCTGCTCAGAAGGTCGGCCTGAGTGTTCGCCTCCCCTGAAATATGATCGGCCTTGATGGAGGCCAGATTGTGTTCTGCCCAGGATCTCAGTAAGAGCGACTTGGTCAATAAAGTCCAAGATCGGGTGCCCCCTTGTCGGTTTACATGGGCCTTGGCAGCCACTTTGTCCGTGAGGACCAGTACGTGACGCCTTGTCACCAGGCTGTGAAAGTGGCAGAAGGCTAGATGTATGGCCCGTAGCTCCAACCAATTTATGTTGTGCCAAAGGTCTGAGCGGGACCAACGGCCCTGTGCCCACTGCGAGCGAAGGTGTGCTCCCCGGCCGAACAGGCTGGCATCAGTCGTTAGTACTATCCGATCTGCCTCCTTGAAGCATGACCCTCCCCCACCGACCTCGTAATCAGTCACCGGAGCTGCAGCCGCAGGCTCCGGTAGAAATGAAGCCGGCTAATATGACATGGGGACTAACAGCCGTTAGTCCATAGGTGAAACTAGCAAAATTAGGGACTTGAGGGAGACCTCTTCATGAGGGTGGGGAGAAGAGGGGTAAGGATGGAGTCCCTTCCTTGGAAATTCAGTTTCTGTCTCCTCCCCCCGAATCAGGCATCAAATTGGGAAATTTAGCTATTTCTGAATTGCGACTAAATTGCTAAAAGGAATCCAAATTTTGTGCTGAATACAGCACAGTTCAGCAAACTGGGAAATGGAAGATCCACCAATAGAGACTGTACCTGCCTAAGAGCCAAACTTGCACGTCTGTCCTGGGCGAGATCAAGTCAAGACTGGGATCTCTATGGTCCAAGACGGACATGACACTTTGGCTGACTTGATCTGATTGGGCAGGAATATAGTCTAAACCTATTGTGGATTCTCCATCTCCAGTGCTGGAGAAGGATAGACTTACGCTGAAGATTAAAGAAAAAGATGAAACAGAATATTTTCAAATATGGGATGTATTTTATCAATGGCCAGAAAAACAGGGTAGAGATTAGGAATTTAATGTGTATTATTAAATAAAAACAAATGAACCCAGGCAACACATTGTTTACTAAGCACTTACGAATTGCAAATGTAGAAAACCAATAAAATATTATTTTTAAAAATCTGCTTACTTCCTGCCTAAAACAAAGGAAACAAAAGGAAAAACTTTCTATCTGGATTACAGTATTCTACATCATAATTTGATACCTAGTAAATAACAAGAGCCATTTACTGGAATAACAAATTATTTTAAAAAAACCACTTACCTGCTGGAAAGGAAAGCCTGGATAGATCTGCAATAATAACAATAAAACACATCAGTTTAATCTAGATTCATTGTATAGTATCTTTTTACCTTATGATACAATTCAAAAATTGGAAATGCTATAATTTTTCTTGAACATTCTCATGTCCTAATTAACAGGTTTGGCAGTTAGCTCAATAGTCAGTTTAGTAAGGCTGTGATTATAATATATTTGAATACAGTATTTAGGAATTAAGATGACATGCCAATTTAAATTCTATCCCTTCCATATGCTCATATTTTACTACGCCTATGAGATGCAGGTTCAATATGTCATATTAATTTCATATATTATATACTTAAAAATACAATATATTGTTAAATATTACCGGTAATCCTTGAAATATTTAAATCCTTTCACCTTTGTTATTTGCTAGATTATCAAGAAAATAACAAATATAGATATAACTATCTATAATAATTGAACAATCAATCAAAATCATAGCAGACTAAATATATAAAATGCATAAAAATGGCTTGTCAGCTCCAATACCAAATCAAACTGGCCAGTGACACTCTGTCAATCCAATCCACCTTACAGTGTTTTTGTAATCGGGAAAATAAGAGGGAGAATATTAGATATAGTTGCTGCCTTGAATTATAGATATAGGGCAGGGGTAGGCAACCTTGGCTCTTTTATGACTCGTGGACTTCAACTCCCATGGCTGGTTCAGGAATTCTGGGAGTTGAAGTCCATGAGTCATAAAAGAGCCAAGGTTGCCTACCTCTGATATAGGGGATATTATTATTATGGTTAGATACTCAGCCAGATGTTTAGACTGGATTTGGCATTTTTGTCCATTTACTGAATCCTCCCCAATTACAGTGAGGGAAAAAAGTATTTGACCCTCTGCTGATTTTGTACATTTGCCCATTGACCAAAAAAAAAAAAAAGATCAGTCTATAATTTTAATGGTAGGTTTACTTTAACAGTGAGAGAAATTGATGGCTTTTATGTAAACAACATAAGCTGATAAGAAAAAAAAATCCTACACATGGACGCTGCTATCATAATTATAGAAGAAAATCTTTTTATTTAATCATTTAAATATGGAAAATATCAAATATTAGAAATTGTATTTGTTTAATGTTGTAAAAGGAGAACGCTACTGGGTGAAGAGAAGATCAGGGAAATACATTATAAATTGATATATTGATTATGGAAATATAAATTCTTAACTATTATTAATTGTATATTCTTTTCTAAAAAAAAATTATGAACCAAGAGAACACGCTGTACCCCAGGCACTAAGGCTGTTATTGTAAAAAAAAAAACAACAACAAAACTTTTACAAAAAAGGAAAAAAAAAGAAAGAAAACAACCAAGCTCAGAGAGCACCAAGGGACCCCTCATTTCAACCTTGAGCTAACAAACATTCTCATTTATTGGTACGGAGAACACCTGGACCAGATGTGATAATCCTCAAGAAAGAGGACCGAGTCCCCCTTTGGAGACTTCCACTGCCCAGGGCAGTGGTGGCGAACCCATGGCATGCGTGCCAGAGGCGCCACTCGGAGCCCTCTCTGTGGGCACACGCCGTTGCCCCAGCCCCGCTTCCCCCCTGCGGCCCCCTCACCAGCAGCCCCTCTGAAGGAGAGTCGGCCCCGGGCGTGGCCTGCATGGAGCAATGCAGCCAAGGACATAGCCAGGTAGCAGGGACAAGACTCCACCCTTGCGCCCCATAGCGTGCAGATAGATGATGCTGCAGGGCGCGGGCGAAGGCGTGGCTGCCATGGCGCTGCAGGGCTGCCTGGGCAGATCTGCTGTGGTGGGCCATGGAGGCGGTGCGTGGCCCTGCGAGTGGGCGGGGCAGGGGGTGAGTGGGGACAGAGCAGGCAGGGCAGGAGGCGGAGCGGGGGCAGGTTTTGGGCACTCAGTCTCTAAAAGGTTCGCCATCACTGGCCCAGGGCCTCTGGATATCTCTGAAAATCAATTCTGCAAGCACAGCCTTCTGCTACACCTCCCAGGAGTGGGACGGAGACCTGACTCTAAGGGCGTGACAACCAACTAACAACAAGCAGCAACTCAAGTTGATCAGCTCACTCCCACCTGAAGGAGATGGCAGGATGGAGGTCTTTTTATTTATTATTGCAATACGTCTGGTTAGCATCCTTGTATATTTAAGTAGAGTGGTCGCTGTGGCACGGAATACATAAAGTAATTCAAACAATGCAACTTGATTCAAGTAATTGTTTGACTACGTGACTCAATTATTTCATATGGATTATTTGATTACTTTATCAAGTAATTGTTACTTGGAAGATTAATTCAAGTCACTGAATTGCTCAAATAATCCAATTCAATAGATACTTAATTCAGATTAACATGCTAGTTAAAAAAACACCTTTAAATTTGAAAGGGATGAGAAGGCATATGGAAATGCAACTATAGTCAATATCCAATACCAGTGGTGGCGAACCTATGGCACACGTGCCAGAGGCGGCACTTGGAGCCCTCTCTGTGGGCACATGCACCGTTGCCCCAGCCCCGCCTCTTCCCACACCCCCCTCCTCACCAGCAGCTTCCCCAGAGCAACGTCGCCCCAGGCGCGGCCCACGCAAAACAGTGCAGCTAAGGACATGGTAGCCGGGCAGCAGGGACAAGACTCCGCCCTTGCGTCCCGTCGCGCATAGATGATGCTGCGGGGCACGGGCAGAGGGCATGGCCACCATGGCGCTGCTGGGCGATCTGTGGCGGGCCATGGAGGTGGTGGGTGGCCCAGTGGGCAGGGTGGAGCGGGGACAGGGGTGGGGGGCGGTTTGGGGCACTTGGTCTCTAAAAGGTTCACCATCACTGTCCTATTCACTGAAAAACAGGCATTTTCATGAATTTTGGTGGGGCTCACATTTTCTAAATATTTGTCCAGAATTTATTTATTCAGTTTTATTACATTTGTTTATAATTCATCTCGCTGCAAGGCGAATTAAACCAAAAACAGACAGACAGGCAGGCAGACACAGACACAGTATAAAATCACATAAAATCGCAATAAAATACAATTATAACTAAAGATGGGGAGAAAAAGGCATGAAGAATTTTCATGCAACTCTTCGTGCCTTTCCTCCCCATCTTTAGTTATAATTGTATTTTATTGCAATTTTAATGTGACTTTATACTCTTGTCTGATTTTATACTCTGCCATTTTGAGTTAAGACTTCTCATGTAGTACATATGATGCATCAACTCTAGCTTAAAAATAGGAAATAATAAAAAGAAACATATTTACAAAGCCAACAGAAACCCCGGAAGGTATTGACTGAAGCATATTCATGAGTTCTACGACCCAACAGGAAAAAGTGTCACAATATTTTCTTTTCAGAGCTGGCTGAAACTCTGAATGTGCTGCCCAAAAAAAAAAAGCAGTGGCCTCAGTGACCCACAACGGTTTCTAGTAAGCCATAAAGACCTGTTTCTATGACATGAAATACCCAGTCATCCGTGAACATAGTCCTGTTTGTACTACATGACATCCTCGGTTTATCTTTGAAATGGATCAGTGATTCAACATATATCCACATAGATCAAAGACAATACTTATGACAAAGTACAAAGCCCCAATACTCTGAACTGCAGAGAATCGGAGCAATCTTCAAGTATATATATATATATTTTAAATGCTCTCCTGAGTTTCACTATACCACAGAGCTCAAGAAACGCCGAAAAAAAATTGTGAAATAAACTGCAATGGTGTCGAAAGAGCTTTTATAAAAACAGAATGTATCCCAATTATGCTCTTTTCATCATCCCAGGCATTGGCAAGAAAGAATGCCAATTACTTACTAAAATTTCAAGACTGTCACTGGGAAAGTGCATGGCTAATGTACACAAGATGGTGAAATTTTGAACACGGGGAGGAAATGAACTGGATTCACCTTACAATATTTTTTTTCAAACAATCTGACTTTCAAAAGTAAACGTTTTTTTGTTTGTTTGTTTTTGAACATCTGAGTACGAAAGAACTCGATTCACTGCACAGGTAGGCTTGCCAAAAATTCAGATAAAACTGCAGAGATAAACGGAAAAGCACCCCAGACTGCAGCCCCCCCCACCCCCCAAAAAGAAGGCAAGTGTTGGTAATAGAAGATTCTATCCTCAAAGGAACAGAATCATCCATCTGCAGACCGGATATACAATCCAGGGAGGTATGTTGTCTCCCTGGAGCAAAAATCAACGATGTGGCTGAGAACCTAACCAAAATAATTAGGCCTACAGATTACTACCCTTTCCGCCTCCAGCATATTAACAACAAGAAAAACGTCAAGGAAACTGTAGGTCCACTAAAGAGAGAAGATGGCAAGGAAATAACAGGCAACAGGGAGAAAGCAGAGCTGACTAACTCGTACTTTGCATCAGTCTTCACACAAAAAGAAACTGTACCAAAAAAACAAAACAAAAACCACTGCAAAAGACAAACGAGAAACAAAAATTAAAATAAGCAAGAAAATGGTAAGAGAACACCTATCTGACCTTGACAAATATAAATTACCGGGACCTGACAGATTACATCCCAGAGTTCTGAAACAGCTGACAGAAGTTATCTCAGAACCACTGCACATCTTTCATAAAGCAACGAGGAAGTACCTGAGGATCGGGAAAGGGCTGAGGTGGTTCCCATCTTCAAGAAAGGAGGAAAAATGGACCCAGGAAACTACCCACCAATCAGTTTAACATCAATGCCTGCCTGCCTGCCTGCCTGCCTGCCTATCACCCAAGTCAGGGGTAGGCAATCTTGGCCCTTTTATGACTCGTGGACTTCAACTCCCAGAATTCCTGAGCCAGCGTGGGGGAACTATGGCCCCTTCATGACTCGTGGACTTCAACTCCCAGAATTCCTGAGCCAGCGTGGGGGAACTATGGCCCCTTCATGACTCGCGGACTTCAACTCCCAGAATTCCTGAGCCAGCATGGGGGAAACTTTGGCCCCTTCATGACTCGTGGACTTCAACTCCCAGAATTCCTGAGCCAGCATGGGGGAACTATGGCCCCTTCATGACTCGTGGACTTCAACTCCCAGAATTCCTGAGCCAGCATGGTTTCAGCTTGGAAACCTCTCCCTTTCCCCTCAGAGTGGCTGGCTCAGGAATTCTGGGAGTTGAAGTCCACCAGTCATAAAAGAGCCAAAGTTGCCTACCCCTGGACTAGTCTGCAATGTTTTCTGGAAATGCATTCATACTCCCACACCATTCGAAGGGTGTTCATCCCAAAGTGCGTAGCTAAATCTCTGTGAAGATTCCCAGTCATCCAGGCATGGTTGTCCCAAAGGTGCTTTTTTCAGGAGGCAACTGGACTTTCCTTTCCTGCCACACCCCACCATCCAGTCAGAGCTGAAGAAGCTTCTGGGATGAGAAGCAAAATGTCTTCATGGAAAAGCACTTTTGGGACAACCATGACCTGGATGACGGAGAATCTCCATAGACAGATAACTCGAGAAAAAAAATAATAATGTATTACAGGACTTTAAAAAGAAAAGAAGATGTAGAAACTATTTTTTCAAAATGTGGAGAAATAATGCACAAGATAATTTGCTTCTTTAAATAGCCTTTCCAGTGGTTGTGCTCTCCCCCATCCCCCAGGCAGTGCTCCACTTTTCATCTTAAAAGAAATGCTCTCAATTCATTACAAATTCCAGAGACGCTGTCAAACCAAATCCATTCCTGGTGTGACTGAATTTGTCAACTGTCTCAATAATCTAACTGCTTGCGGGAATTTGTAAATCTTAGCTCCTGCTCTTCAGAAAACTGTGTGCGGTATCTGCCAAGGTCAAAAACCAAAGTGCGCTGAAAAACAGTTACAGCTAATAATGGTGTGCCTATGAGTGATCCTATCCAGCATAGCACGATTAATGCATGTCAGTGTTTAAATAGCTGAACTGTATTTTCCCCTAAATGTGCGGGGCAGATTAAGTCAATTTGCATGCATTAACATAACGGCGTAACTGGGGTTTTCCCTCAATACTCCACACCAATGTTTAACTTCAAAGACTGCTATTTAAAAGGTATCTTTACTTGACAGGGGTACCTCTCCACAAGAAAAGAAACGTAGCTTTTGCGTGTGTGTATGTGGTATGTGTAAATTTAATATATATTTGTTACAAAGTTACAATGCATACAGAATATAGAACTCAATCCTAATTTAATCAAAAGGGTTGCATTTGTTTCTGCTCCCAGGTACCGTATTACAAGAATGGAGTATGTGTCAGATACCTTGCAGGCCAACAGTCAAAGGCTGTGGAAATCTTCATCAAATATTTTGCTCGGGATACTTGAATGGAAAGGCAATTAATACGTTTTATAAATATTATCACACTTGGAAGGCTGAAGCTGGTATACCGGGGATTTTAGTACTTTAGTTTTCACGTAAGATGCAAGCACGTTTCCAGACCTGATCTGTGTACAAATGTCTTGGAGCCCTCTTCCAGCAAATTAGGAATACTGCGTTAAATTTTGCATTTGGGAAAATCACAGCTACATTTCGTTCTTTTCTCCAAACTGTTTTACTTGGCTAATAATACTTAGTTCCCCTATATCGTGGGACTGAGCTCCCCCACTATCAAGCTTTCCATTTTTTAAATAAGGAATAAGATCCAAGTCAAGCATCTTTAATAAGGCAATAACCAAACGGAGAACGCTGTTTTATAAATGGCAAAGATGGCACATGGGATCCAAGTGCATGGTAATCTGGGAGAATAAAGTAGTGACAAGCTGTGGATGAGATTTAAAAAAAAAATAATTAACAGTTAAATCTCAGAGCTCATACTCAAAGTTTGAACTGAAATGCCTCTCAATCTTTTATTTCTTCTTCAGTCAAGCTGCTTCCACTACATTCTCCAGCAGAGTGCTGAAGAACAGCTTGTTCACCTTGTCTGCTAGTGACCATCTGTTGCAGCAAATATCGGCTATATTTAATCATATACAGTATTATGCACACACGTAGAAGAGACACTCCAATGGGCCTCACAAAATATTTAAATAAATTATTTCATATGGTTTGCAACTTTGAAACTTACGTCAATGTTTCTGGTTAGACTGAATTATTACGTATACAGTAATTATGAAGATATTTTTCTGAAATTAACGGTTCATAATTAGCTTTGTCCACCACAGGTTGCTATTTTGAAAAGACACTGCACAGACCTTATTCAAAGTTCCACTGATTTAAGTGTATCTACTCTAAATGCAATTAAAGCTCAGCTTTTTTTTAGCATATTGCCTCTCATCTTAATAATAATAAAAGTTGGAAGGGGCCTTGGAGGTCATCTAGTCCAACCCCCTGCTCAGGCAGGAAACCCTATACCATTCCAGACAAATGGCTGTCCAGTCTCTTCTTAAAAACTTCCAGCGTTGGAGCATTCACCGCTTCTGGAGGCAGGTTGTTCCACTGGTTAATTGTTCTCACTGTCAGGAAGTTTCTCCTTAGTTCTAGGTTGTTTCTCTCCTTGATGAGTTTCCATCCGTTGCTCCTTGTCCTGCCTTCAGGCGCTTTGGAGAATAGCTTGACTCCCTCTTCTTTGGGGCAGCCCCTGAGATATTGGAAGACTGCTATCCTGTCCCCCCTCGTCCTTCTTAATACATATGCGTTTTTATCATCCACATATTAGCAACTGAGAATTTCACAGCAGCAAACAGCTGAAGTTTATATATATTCTGAGGTTTTCACGGGTGTTTGTATGTAGGTCTTTGGTTCTTCGGGTTTTCTCCCACGTAGAATTTGAAGTGTCTTGGCGATGTTTCGACGAAGTCCCATTCGTCATCTTCAGGCTGGTGCTTTCGGCTTCGTGCTCCTAGAAGCACAGTCACACATTGCTCCTAGAAGCACGAAGCCGAAAGCAGCAGCCTGAAGATGATGAATGAGACTTCGTCGAAACGTCGCCAAGACACTTCAAATTCTACGTGGGAGAAAACCCGAAGAACATACATACATACATACATATATACATACATACATACATACATACATACATACATACATACATACACTGGCAGTTAAAAGGAAGAAACAGCTAAAATATCACATTGCTCCTAGAAAATATATATATTTAAAGAGGAGGAGGAGGAAGAGATTGATAAAAGGCAGTAATTATACCCTGCTATACCTTAGACTAGCCAATTAGCAACTTACCACCGTATAGTCTTTCCATGCAGGTTTTTCTCCCACAAAGATTTTTTTTTCTCTCACTTCAGTCTATTATTTTGAATTGTTAAATCCAGGCAGTTAAAAGTGTTTTGCCCACTCTCCAATTTCACACACAGCACAACACAGTAGTAGCCTTTGCTTGTGAGCTTATCACACGCTGCTGCTGCTGCTGCTGCTGCTGCTGCTGCTGCGAAGCTGCTGAAACTTCTTTTGTCTCCTTTGGCTCCAAAGTCTGACAAAGCAAACAAAAGGCATCGCATCACTAAGTCCATTAGCTTCAGCTGATTCCAGCCTGCCAGATGGGTAAACTCTATTTTGCTAACTGGGGCTGCAGACACAATAAATCCTAACAGGGCCACAGCGACAGCAGTCATTTTTAATGTGTGCCATTGTGCCCACAGGAAAAAAATGACAATAAAGTTTATCTATCTATCTATCTATCTATCTATCTATCTATCTATCTATCTATCTATCTATCTATCTATCTATCTATCTATCATCTACCTACCTACCTACCTATCCTATCCTATCTACCTACCTCTTCTGTCTGTCTGTCTGTCTATCTATCTATCTATCTATCACCTACCTATCTACAACGGCACTGAAAAAAGTGACATGACCAGTTTTTACCCGACCATTGTAGTATCCCAATGGGGCATTTCAAAAATTTGGTAATTTGGCAACTGGTACTGTCCCAGGGTCATGTGATCACCCTCTGCAACATTTCCAGCTGGCTTCCAACAAGCAAAGTCAATGGAGGAAGCCAAGATTCATTTAGTGACCACACAAGTCACTTAACGACTGCACGAGTCACTTAACAACTGTGGTGAAAAAGGTCATAAAATGGGATAAAAACTCACTTAACAATTGCCTTGCTAGCAACAAAAACTGGGGGCTCAGTTGTGGTCCTAAGTACCTGTATTAAGCAAAAGACCCCTTTCCTCTAAGTGCCACCTCCAGTCTCGACGTTAATAAAGACCAGGGGTCTTCAAACTTGGCCCTTTTATGACTTGTGGACTTCAACTCCCAGAATTCCTCAGCCAGGCACGTTTGAAGACCCGTGATAAAGATGGTTGATATGAGTGGAAAATACTCACCAAGTCAGGATGGTGCTTACCCACCAAGCACCCCCTTTGGCCATCCAGCTAATTACAGTTTCCCATAACTCCCAGTGGGCGAGCTCTGTTTCCAGAAAGGAGCAAAGAGAAGTGAAAACATCTTTTCCAACCGTCAACTGCGGTCTTCTGCCTTTGCAGGTTCTCAAATAAATTTTGTTTCTGCTCCAAGCGATTTGCCCCGGGTGTTCTAAGGCAGACCCATCTGGATTCGAACCCAGAATTTTCTTCTAACACTTAGTATAATATTTTATAATTATCTTGTACTAAGTATAGTTTACATTTTTTTATTGTACCAAAAATTCAATTATTTTTTTTTTAATTTTTATTTTCAAACTCTACTCCAGAGGTACGTAACCATTTGAGAGCCATAAGCATCCTGGTTATTTCTTTCTTTGTTGAAAGGCTGGTGGCATCAAAGTCTGAATGTCTGAAATGATGTAAAGTGAAGCAAAATACACAAAGTCGAGGCCTGACTTTTTTTTTTTCTTAGTATGGAAACCGAGTTTCGTTTTCTTCTTCTTTTTAAAATGACGTCGCATCCAATTGAGGGCTTATACCCTCAAAATGGCAGGGAAGGGTACCACTGATTTCCAGCAGTTACGACCTGAGGTGATATGATAATGGCATATTGGCACATATCTTTTTTAAAATGTAATTTTAACTCAAGCAAATCAAATCACCTCAGATATCCTGGATTGTAATGGCCGTTGACACTTTATAGGAACTTGAAAATACTACTGATAAATAACGCCCTCAGAGATAGTCCTGCTGTCAAAACATCACATTAAGCAGTATTGCTTTAATCAGTAATACTGAAACCCAAATTATTGAGATCTGTCGGTTGTGGCTTATCGTCTTGCAAAATACATAAACCCGACCGAAAGGCTAAAACTGCAATGCAACAGCCTCATCAAATAAAGAGAACAAAGAATTAATAGCATGCTGAGTCTTCAGCCATCGTTAATAGTACCCTAATACATATAGTGCATATGCCTAACATGGATGAAGATTTGGTTCCAAATATGTCAGCCATGGAACCAAATGATTTAATCTACACTTGTAAAACAGGACACTCTCAATTCAGATAAAAATTGCTCTCATCAAAATATTGGGAAATGGGGTAAAGATGGTCCCCAAATTAATCCCGGTGCTCATATGTTTTGCTGCTTTCCGGACCGTCTCCTTGATGAAAATTACTCAAACTTAGTAATTATAGTCCACATTATACGTACACAATTTTCAGAGAACGGTGATATACTAATTATTAACATTAAGCAATCAGATTCTATATCTCCAACAGTGCATCAGAAAAGCTGCTGTGACGTTCTCTTATAAATGGTACCACCGCACAACAAGGTACAATGTGACTAAACCACACTTTAATTTACTTGTAAGGGTAGATTATAAGAATAACTCATTTTTCCACCCAAAGGCTTTCAAGACAACTCACATTCTTCTGGGTAAGTCCTACTGAAAGATAAGAATAATAAAGGCGTTTAAAGCAGGGAAGTTTCTCAATGTTATTTAATGACAGGAAGTGACATTGATCTGAGACACCAGAATGTCTTGGCAGTCCTATAATGAGGAGTATAATAAAAATATAAAACACTTGTTCAATCTTGTGAAGAATTTCAAACTCTTGTTTTTCCTCAATCAAAATATTATCTGATTCCTATTAATTTTGGTTATGGGTGTGAACAGACTTGACCTACTTAAAATGCAGGAACCAATAATGCAATTGCTTAATGCAACATTAAAACATACTGTAGAAAGACAGGCGTGATTCAGCTAGCTACTTATGTGACATTTAGATGTAAATCCCTAAAACGGATCATAGAAATGGTCATGTTACTTGCTTGTTTAATAAATCCATTTCTGCTTCCAGTCACAATGCTTTCAAATATCGTTCCTAGCAGCTATATCCCAAATATATCAAAACTGATTCAATATTTTAATCAGTAAACTTTATTTTTAAATGCTTAGAGGCATTTACAATTTCAAACCGGTTTCCCAGATTTCTTCCTTTCAAAATTGTTATTACAATTTTATCCTGTTATAAAAAGTATTAAACTATGAAAGGACATCACGGTGAAACATTCACATATATAATGACATCCATTCATATCTTGTCATATGCTATGTCAACCAAAGCTAGTAGAATAGAGAAGAGCAAAAAAAAAAAGAGGCAAAAAAGCAAAACCAACAGTACATGACTTCCAAACATTCTGAAAACTCAACTTTAAATCACCATTAATGAAAAAAAACAGAATTTTCAATCTGATCAATGATGATGATGATGATGTCGGAAGGGAACTTGGAGGTCATCTAGTCCAACCCCTACTCAGGCAGGAAACTCTATACCATTTTAGACAAATGGCTGCCCAGTCTCTTCTTAAAAACTTCCAGTGTTGCAGCATTCACCGCTTCTGGTGGCAGGTTGTTCCACTGGTTAATTGTTCTAACTCAGGAAATTTCTCCTTAGTTCTAGACTGCTTCTCTCTTTGGTTAGTTTCCATCCGTTGCTTCTTGTCCTGCCTTCAGGCGCTTTGGAGAATAGCTTGACTCCCTCTTCTTTGGGGCAGCCCCTGAGATATTGGAAGGACTGCTCTTCATTAAACTAGACATACTCAACTCCAGCAACCATTTTTTGTATGTTTTAGCCTCCAGCCCCGTAATCAAACAGCAAAATGGACATCGCCAACAAATTCGGAGTGCTTCAGTATGGTTAGCAAGGGATTTACTTTTCTAGACTGCCCTATCTCCTGGCAAAATACATGGGAAAATCCCATTGGAGGATAATTCCACTTAGGGTTAGGGTTATGTCACCATGAACTCATAGAGATAATTGGACATTGCCAACAAATTCAGAGTACTTGGGTATGGTTAGGAGGGCACTTACTTTCCTAGACTGCCCTATCTATGTTTCCTGGTAAAATACCTGGGAAAATCCCATTAGACGAAAATTCCACTTAGGGTTAGGGTTACGTCACCATGAACTCATAGAGCAAAATGGTCATCTCCAACAAACTATGAACACTTGGATATGCTTAGGAGGGCACTTACTTTTCTAGGCTGCCCTATCTATGTTTCCTGGTAAAATACATGGGAAAATCCCATTGGAGGAAAATTCCATTTAGGGCAGCGGTTCTCAACCTGTGAGTCGCGACCCCATTTGGGGGTCGAACGACCATTTCACGGGGGTTACTAAACAACGCAGTCCGCCATTTTTCCCCCCTTTTCCTTAGCTGTGCTACTCCCTCTTATTCTATTGGATTTTGAAAGCCCATAGAATAGACTCTCTTGAATAGAGTCTAATTCTATTGGCTTTCAAAAGCCAATAGGAATTGTCCAGGCTGTCTCCGCCCTGCTGAGCCCGCCAAAAGTCCCAGTCTGGAAACGGTGCTGCAAGTTGTCTGCAGCGAAGGCGAGCAGTCTGGAAGTTTCCACCCCTCCCTGCTGAGCAACTACTAAAACTGTAAGTAAAAGAGGGCCAGGGGTGGGAGGTGGGAGGCCGGCGGGCGCAGGGAGGGTTGCTGGTGTGCGTGGGGCCCCGGCGGGTGCCTTATCTCCCTTGGGCTCGGCCGGCTGGTGGCCCAGCTGGTGGTCACCCTGCGCTGTTGCTGCCACCCAGCAGCGCCTGGGCCTGCCTGCCGCCGCCCCGAACGGGCGGCAGCGAAGATAAGGCTAGCGGGGCAGCGGCGGGCTCAGGGAAGGTTTTTGGCGCGCGTGGGGCCCGGCGGGTTTCTTACCTCCCTTGGGCTGGGCCAGCTGGTGGCCCAGCCTGTGGTCACCCTGCACCGTCGCCGCCGCGGCCGCCCAGGAGTGCCTGGGCCTGCCTGCCATCGCCCCAAACGAGTGGCGGCCTATGCCTTGGCCGGTGCAGGGGGCAGCACCACGCATGCGCGGCGCAGGGGGTAGCACCACGCATGCACGGCACTTGACAGGTTGGTGTCGCGGCCTGAAAAAGTTTGAGAACCGCTGATTTAGGGTTACATCACCATGAACTCACAGAGAAAAATGGACACTGCCAACAAACACTGAACACTTGGGTATAGTTAGGAGGGCACTTACTTTTCTAAGCTGCCCTATCTGTTTCCTGGTAAAATACATGGGGAAATCCCATTGGAGGAAAATTCCACTTAGGGTTAGGGTTAGGTCACCATGAACTCATAGAGCAAAATGGGCATCGCCAACAGATTCAGAGTGCTTGGGTATGGTTGGGAGGGCACTTACTTTTCTAGGCTGCCCTATCTATGTTTCCTGGTAAAATACATGGGGAAATCCCATTGGAGGAAAACTCCACTTAGGGTTACATCACCATGAACTCACAGAGAAAAATGGACATCGCCAACAAATTCAGTTTGGGCTTAGAAAGTCTCTGCCATTGTCATTAATGGTCTGGGAACCATCGTTCTGAGGGTTGGAACTATGTACCATCCATAGGCCTGATATTTAGTGATACTTCTCTCTTCCTTTGACCTTGAGACAGACTACCTAATGGAGGAAGTAGAAGAGGGAATGAGACTGTTTCAAAAGGGTTACTTCAGCCCAGGAGATGAGAGAAGCATGACTCAAAGCAATTCTACCTTAATCACACTAGTTAAGAACTGAGCATGAAAACTGTTTTGATAGACTTTCAAGATTGATGGCCACCCCTGAATGTAACAAATAAAAGCTAGTAGGGTAAAGTAACAGACTGTTGAAACCCGTCTCTGTCAAAGAAAATCTCCAGCTCACATATACCAGGTGTAATTAAAGTAGCATTAAGTTGGGCCTCTTTGTCATGTTTTCCCCCCTCCCCTTGGGCTGTTCCTCCTCTGTTTCCCTAGGGCAGGGGTGGGGAACCTTGGCTCTTTTATGACTTGTGGACTTCAACTCCCAGAATTCCTGAGCCAGCACGGAGAGAGGTTTTTCTATGGACCGGAGGGGGCGTGGTTTTGTGTGCTGCCTGCATCCCGTGGATGGGGCTTTGCTTGTTTGTGCGGACCGGTTGCTGGCATGCCGGGGGTTGAGGACCTCTGGTTTAGAAAGTTTGATATATTTGTCTACCCAGATCCTTTAATATTATAAAGTCATTTTTAGCTGAAATAGTTTTTAACATTTAATATTTATTATTTCATAATATTTTATTTTTCTGCAGTATTTTAAAGTTTGCTTCAATTGTAATTTTCTTTTCACTGTATTTCTACAAGCCACTCTAGAACTGTTATGAAACTGAGTGGCATGCAAATAGTCCAAAAAAATAAGTCAAAGCCAAATCAAAATCTACCACCTCTTGGTCTCCACTGATCAAATAGAAATTTAAAGGCCTAGCATGCTTGGACTATACATCCATATCAACGATTAGAAATCTTTCTCTGATCTAAATATATTGGGATGGTGCAAGTCAAAGAAGAACATGAGCAATTCTTCTATAAGAGATTAATTGCTAAAGAATATAAACCAGTTTTCCCAAATTACCCTGTTCGGGTGAGTTGATAAATATAGAAAATTGTGCATAGGCTTTATTCTTTACTTAGCAATTTCATCTATTAGACCAGTGGTTCTCAACCTTTTTAATGCCGCGACCCCCCAACCGGTCATAAGTCGAGGACTTCCCAACCGGTCGTAAGTCGAGGACTTCCCAACCGGTCGTAAGACAAGGACTTCCCAACCGGTTGTAAGTCGAGGACTATTTCCCTGCCCGGAAGCACCACGCATGCGTGGTGCTGCCCCCTGCGCCGGCCGAGGCATAGCTGGCAAGGGGCAGCGACGGCGCAGGGCGACCACCAGCTGGGCCACCAGCCGGCCCAGCCCAAGGGAGATAAGGCACCCGCCGGGCCCCACACACGCCAGCAACCCTCCCTGCGCCCGCCGGCCTCCCACCTCCCACCCCTGGCCCTCTTTTACTTACATTGTTAGTAGTTGCTCAGCAGGGAGGGGTGGAAACTTCCGGAGAGCTCGCCTTCACTGCAGACAACTTGCAGCACCGTTTGCAGACTGGGACTTTTGGCGGGCTCAGCAGGGCAAAGACAGCCTGGACAATTCCTATTGGCTTTTGAAAGCCAATAGAATTAGACTCTATTCAAGAGAGTGTATTCTATTGGCTTTCAAAAGCCAATAGAATCAGAGGGAATAGCACAGCTAAGGAAAAGGGGAAAAAATGGCGGACGGCGTTGTTTGTCGACCCCCGTGAAATGGTCGTTCGACCCCAAATGGGGTTGCGACCCACAGGTTGAGAACCACTGTATTAGACAAACACAAAACTGAAATGGAGGGAACAAAGAATAGTATAAAAAGAATCAATGTCCCTGACTTTTCCGGAACTATCGTACACAGATATACATATGTATGTAAACTCTTCTATCTCATCTAGTCATAACATGACTCAACCCAGAGGCAGCAAGTTCACGCCTGCCCAGAATCTTGTCTGGTGCTGTGGGAAACAAGCAGCTTAAAAAACTCCCTACGTCTTTCCTAGAGAGATAAGTGTGCAATCCGTTTGCCAATATGCATAACGTGGAATATCCTTGCTACCAACAAGTAAATATACAGCCAAAACAGTTATACGCCTGCCAAAGCTATGGGCTTATGCCAAAACCTCAGGATGAAAAAAAAGCTGCAAAAAAAAAGCCACTTTTCCCCGATGAACGCTGGGAGAGGAGAATGAGTTATATTAATGCTGGATTAATTATGAATTATTCATAGGTTGAAATTTTCTTTAACTCATTTTAATTGCTTCCCAAATGGTACAAAGCGGGCAATTAAATAGATTTTATGTATATTTGGATAATTTGTTCTGACATAATCTGGGAATATGCTATCAGGCTGCAAAATGCCTGTTAGGACACAATGCAAGCAATGAACTTAAACAGACCCGACTGGAATGACTGTATTTTTAGAACCAACTAGCCCCCCCTTTTTTTGAATATGAGAGCAAGATTCCTCACACAAGAAGATTCGATAGAGCTACTTGTTATTTCATTCTGCTGTGAGCTTGAGGCTAACAAATTGTGATCAGAGAGGGATCAGCTGACACAAATAACAAACAAATTCCATTTCAAGAAAAAGAATCTTCTCCATACCTGTCTGAATCTATAAGTCCTCTCTCAAAGCAAGTTTATTTTAGGGTTTTAAATTATTGATGCTGATTTATCAAAGAAACCTTTGTTACAACTCACCAAGTACTGTTTACAAAACCCGAAAAAGCAAAACGAGAACAAAAGGAGATGATTTAGCATCAACAAAACTGATCTTGGGTTGAAATTCCTGAATAGTCCTGGTGTGAAATAGGTTGCCCCAACTGTGCTACAATTTTGCAAACAGTTCCCTTTTTCTAGACATCCACTATCCAGAATATATATATATATGTATATATATATATACACACCTCCCGCCTACCAGCCATTTGGAAACCCGCCCTTATTGACAGACGAGTCCACAGCACGGGGAATGACACCAGACCTACACTCACAAGGACCACACGGGATGTCACCACCACACATCCAGGCAAAAAGCAAACCCAAACCCACACTGATGAGGAGGCACGACCACAAACCAGAAGCCAGACCACAGCTGCATCATTAGCCACCTTAAACCCCTCCAATCCATACACAAAGCAAACTGACACCCACCATGAAGATGAGGCACAACCACGAACGCAAAGCCAAACAGCTATACAGTTCACCATCTCTAATCCCCTTGTAACACTGACTAACCTGAGCACAACAAAGCCCCCACCCAAACAGAACACTCCCCCAGCCAATCAGAGCACAGCCAACCCCCCATCCAATCAGAGCACAGCCAAGCCCCTAATCAATCAGAACACACCTCCACCCAATCAGAACACAGCTGAGCTCCCAGCCAATCAGTTCAAACCCCCACTGGCAGTTAAAAGGAAGAAACAGCTAAAATCTCACATTGCTCCTAGAAGCAGAAGCCGAAAGCACCAGCCTGAAGATGACGAATGAGACTTCGTCGAAACGTCGCCAAGACACTTCAAATTCTACGTGGGAGAAAACCCGAAGAACCAAAGACCTACACACACACACACACACACACACACACACACACACACTTTACTCCACAACAACTGCAACAAAAGCACTGAAAATCTTGAAACTACCAACAATTATATACAAAGGAGAAACAGACTTCAAGGAAGAAGCAAGCACTATCGTTAAGAGACAATATTAATTTTAGCCGCATTCAAACAAGGAAAGAGAAAAAACGTGAACAGCAAGCATGAATGTAATTTTGGGTGGAGAAACAGAAAAAGGGAGAAAAACTAGCTTTCTGTGGTGGGAGGTGACATCATTGGGGTCTGCAGGATCTTGTCACTTTCATCAAAATGACAAAAGCTCTATCCTTTCATATTGCACACACCACCACAGCACAGCGAAGGGGGAAGGCGCTTGCGCCGTATAATATGTAGGACACTGCTTCTGTCATTCTGCCCCCCCTCCCTTGGCAGATACTATAAAATAACAACATTTTAGGGGTGTTTATTTTATTCTTTATGAAATATACTAAGGTTTGTGATTGAAAGCTCTGAGGCATTTTCCAGAAAGCAGCTTTTAACAGTGAACCTGTTGTTTCCTCCAAGGCCATTTTAGCAAGTAGGAATTCAGATCCATTTACTTCAGCTATTTTGATTCAGGGACCTTTTTTTTTTTAATATATAGTAAAATACCTCCTCTGGAGATATTTCTAAGTAAATGTGCACTTATCTAACATCGTTACGCTATTTGTCTTCAAATGTCTTCGCTTCATCTAGTCACATTTTCAGATCTACACATGCACTTCCAATACATGGCTAACATTCACACACCTGAACCTGTGCCAACCAGCACATTAAAATATCAGGCATTCAGGTTCTAGCAAAAACTTAAGAGACAGAACTTGCTGTCTTTGTGTTGGTGACCCCCACAGTGGCCCTAAATCAGTGGTGGGATTCAGCTGGTTCGCACCACTTCGGCAGAACCGGTAGCTAATTTTTTGTTGCCCAGGCCCAGAATGGACTTCCGGAAGCGGCATCCACACAGAGAACCGGTTGTTCACCTATTTGAATCCCACTACTGCCCATAATAATAATAATAATAATAATAATAATAATAATAATAATAATAATAATAATAATAATAATAATAATAATAATAATAATAATAATTACTACTACTACTACTACTAATTATTATTATAGTAAAGTTGGAAGGGACCTTGGAGGTCATCTAATCCAACCCCCTGCTCAGGCAGGAAACCTTATACCATTTTAGACAAATGGCTGTCCAGTCTCTTCTTAAAAACTTCCAGCGTTGGAGCATTCACCGCTTCTGGAGGCTGGTTGTTCCACTGGTTAATTGTTTTAACTGTCAGGAAATTTCTCCTTAGTTCTAGGTTGCTTCTCTCCTTGATTAGTTTCCATCCGCTGCTTCTTGTCCTGCCTTCAGGAGCTTTGGAGAATAGCTTGACTCCCTCTTCTTTGGGGCAGCCCCTGAGATATTGGAACACTCCTATCATGTCCCCCCTCGTCCTTCTCTTCATTAAACTAGACATCCCCAATGCCAGCAACCGTTCTTTATATATGTTTTAGCCTCCAGACCTGTAATCATCTTTGTTGCTCTTCTCTGTACTCTTTCTAGAGTCTCAACATCTTCTTAATATTGATTTTATATAATCAGTCCTATTTAAGCTACAAGAAATCCCAATTCAAATCTGACTTAAATGAAAGCATGAAAACATGTTTAGGATAACCCTTTTCAATCTGTCGGCTTCCAGATGTGCTAGACTTCCAACACTCATCAACCACTATCAGCATGGCCACTGTTATGCCTGGTTTGTAGTCATCCTGGCTATACTATGAACTCTCCTATACAACATCCTCGATGACAGTCACCGGGAATGTTGGATAGTTATTCAAGACTTTCTCTCTCTGTCCCCCACCCCACTCAACATGTCTTTTCAGTTTTCTGGGCAACATTTTTGGAAGTGGCTTACAGTAGGCTTTGCCCTACAAATGAGAGAGAGAGGGCTGGTCCAAAGTCAGCGGATTGGCTTCATATCCAAGATAGGACTAAAACTCACTGTTATGCCTGGTTTGTGGTCTAATGTATTTAAACACTACAACAAACAAGTTCTCTAAATCTGTTAACATTATAGTTTGAGTTTTAATAGGATCATTTTACGCCATAAACACTACTGTGTTACATGGAAATTACAGTTATACAATCAAAAAACTTATCTGAAAAATTAAATATTCCCTGAATAGTTATACAATTAATATTCCTCTGTTATATATTAAACTTTACTTCTTAAAATTCTGCTATTTGGAGAGCAGCCACCTATTTTAAAATAAATAAAACATAGATAGTGCTTTTGAATTAGGATGTTATATGCACGCTTAAGGTCTTCAGCAATAAACGTTGAAAAGAATTAAATAGCAAAGGGAAACAAAAATTAAAAATAGATTTGAAAAACATCTGGCTATGTGTAAGCATTAGTAATGAGTCAGTCCAATTTATCTGATAACACAATATTCTGGAGCAAATCATTCCTTCATGCAAACTTTTAAGTAGTTCCTTATATATTTGTGAACCAGCTGAGTAATGGTACAACTATCCAAGAGGTTTTGGCCAATTGTGTGTATTTTCCCTTTGGGGACATCTATTGCATCAACACCTTGGATGTGGTTCTTCAAACTGAAGTTAATATGTTACAGACAGAACAAAACGAAATGGGTAATTTTAATTATATAATTTTTATTTCTCCCACCAAAAGAAGATGACCTACACATGAAATGAATCCAATATTTATGGCAATAATATTATTAAGACTATGTAGGTAGAAATTCCTCCTCACAGTTTTAATTCCCAAGGGAGACTTCGTTTTCCGGTGTTTTTGACAAAAACTCAGTCATCAACCAGAAGGAAATTGCTATGCTGAAGGTAAACTTCTTATAACATCCCAACAATTTTGTTCTGTTTAGATGAACCGTCCAAATGCAGTACAATTAAGAAGGTAGCAATTATCACCTTGAGTTGCCAGCGATCGCTTTTGGGCGCAGAAGCGTTCATGAGACAATTAGACCACAAACATGCTCACACACACATTTCAACATCTGCTAATCAGTCGCTCGAAATATCAGTATTCTACAGTCTTGGTCCAAGAAGTGACGAGAGCAGTAATGCAAAACAAGATTATATACACTTAAACACAGGTACAGGGTAAACAATCCATCTTTCCAAGGTTTCAATTCAACTGACCTCCCCTGGACATGGCACCATTCACTATTAAAACTTCTTCTTCCGGCCAATAAAAACAGCCTTAAGCTACCTTATTAGATGGATACAATGTTTCTTTGTTTGTTTGTTTATTCGTACTTGTATGCCGCCCCTCTCCGAAGACCCGGGGCGGCTCACAACAAAACACAACAACAATTTAAAATCAACCACATTCATACCCCACACAAACACAATCAATTCACAAGCACTGATGGCGGGACACTCTTAGGGCCGAGCGGCAGAGCTCAGCTCATATGCCCCAAGCCTGTTGGCATAGACGTGTCTTCAGCCCTTTCCAGAAAGCTAGAAGGGAGGAAGCAGTACGAACCTCCGAGGGAAGCTGGTTCCAGAGGGCTGGGGCAGCAACGGAGAAGGCCCTTGCCCTAGGCCCCGCCAGATGGAATTATTTAGCAGACGGGACTCGTAGGAGGCCAACTCTATGCACCCTAACCGGTCTCTGGGATTCAGAGACCTGATTACAATGACCTGATTACAGATGATCACTAGCCAAATAGATAACATTTGCAAGTTATTTTTAAAACAATATTCTAAGGCGTGAGAAATATATTGCAAATAAAGAAAATGCCTTTAGGAATATACAAATGTTTACAAGTTGTTCTGTTTACAACTGTTTTGTTGCTAGCTTCTGGTGCTCCTTGCCCAGACTATAACAAGTATATTTGGGCAGTGAGTGGGTGGGGGAAAAACATGGATGGCAGTAGCTAAAACGAGGTAGGTAAAAGAAGACACTGCAATGATAGGGGGAAAGGGGGAGGGGCAGTTGAACTGATTAGACAAATGCTGCCGACATTCTAAACAATATTTTGAAAAGTATACTTCTAACAACAATTAGCAGACAGGAATAGACACATCAGTTGCTGTTACAAATATAGGCTATGAAAAAAACAAAACAAGAATAAGTTAGCTCCTTACGTCTTCCCTCAATTCTGTTCTACAAGTATTAGACAGAATAGGAAAAGTACACCTGGTCTCAAATATTATTTTAAAAATGGGAGGAATAAAGTTTTCTTTATATGGCAATATCCAGCAACTACTCACACAGATAAAAGAGTTCATCCGTGCCACGAATCTGGTATTCGCGCACCATAAACCTAACAACTTAGTGTACATTTTTTCCAAGATTACAGTTTGTATTATTACAAAAATCAGTTAAACATAGATGAAAGAGACGGTTCTGGGACAAAACGATGTACGTGGGAAACTTCAGGAGCTTTCACTACAACTTAAAAACCAGACAGTTTGAAAAACAAATGGAACTTTCATTTTCATCACAACTTCCCCACAATCAGCCCGTCATCTTTTCCCTGAAATTACTGGATTGCCCCCTCAGTCATCCAAGAAATAGGAATACATACCATTACTTGCACAATTTAGAAATCCAAGAACCTGCATTTCCCCTTGCAGAGGATTCAAAAGCCTCAAGTGAAAAGAAAAAGTGGGGATGAATTCCCTCGTTGTAGCTGGGTCTGCTGCTTTGGGCTCCTCCTGTCAACTCTCTAAATACCCAGGAGTTCTCAGATTTCACAGTAGGCAGAAATCAAAACACACCCTTGCTTCAAAAACAATTTACGCACCTTAATGATAAGAGGGAATAGGGCAAAACCAGCACGTGTTTCAGCCTTTTATTTAAAAACTGCTTATTCTTAGAAGATCCTTCAGCCCATGCTAAAGAATCCAGCCTTGCAGAGAGACGGAAATGGAACATTTGCTAAATTCCCAATTTGTTAGGTAGGACACAGTTCAATCCTGAAAAGCCTGGAGCAATTCCGCCTCTAACACACAGGAACACACGTACACCAGAAGTAGAGAAACACTTTGTCTTTACAGTAGTCATCCTCCTAATTGTATTTAGCTTGTACTGTCCAGTTTGAAGCAAACGACGTTATTGGATTTCCTGCCCACATCTAAGATATTAACAAATAACAAAAACCACAGAAAGCCCAGTAAAACTAGAAATGATTCTATTTGTATGGCTAGACCACTGATCTATTCTCTTGAACCATATCGTACTAGTGTTTTAGCATTTACAAAATTCAAGAGGAAGTTGAATATATTCAGAAAATGTCAGTTTGTGAATTTTTTTTACACAAGTTTAACTTGCTATGATTTAAATATTTGAATCAAAGGTTCGGGCAAATGCATAATTAATTCAGTGGAAATATAAACAGCTGTATCTTTGCAAAACATGAAACTTGACACTGCCTTAAATCATGCTCCTCTTCTATCCCAAACATTCACTAAGCATCAGCTACGGTTTCAGGCTCACCTTGCATTTTTAAATCACCCCAAATCTTCTGGAGTGGGCACCTATATTAATTAGAATAAATCCGATTTAATTATATTACCTCTAAGCAAGAAATAAAAGTTAATGCTGTGAACTAAATTATGCTGGGTGTTAAATAATGACCACACTTGAACGAAGAATATTGCAATTATGTTCTTACTGAAGCAAAGGTTTAACATATTCCACCTCTACTTAAGTTTTCTGATCCTTAAAAATCGTTTTCCAAACTTTTTTTCCATAAGCAGAAGTGTCCTTCAGACTCAGACACGGAACAACTATATGGCTTTGTAATAAACAGTAGCAATTATCTTACATTTTAATTGATGCTCTGTATTGCGCAACTTTCATTCAGGATGATGCAACCCATTCTGCGCTCCATTTAGTTTGAACTTGGAACGGCTACAGGCAGTCCTCAATTTACGACCACTATTGAGCCCAAATTTTCCGTGGCTAAGCAAGGCAGCGGTTATGTGAGTTTCGCCAAATTTTGCAACAGTTTTTGCTACACTTGTTAAGCAAATCGGAGCTGTTAAGCCAGCGGTTCTCAACCTTTTCCAGGGTTCGACCCCGGCCCACATCACGCATGCGCGGCGCGACAGGGCGCATTGCGCATGCGCGGCACGACAGGGCGCATCACGCATGCGCGGCACGACAGGGTGCATCGCGCATGCGCGGTGCGACGGCCCACATTGCAAAGGGGGAAAAAATGGCTGACCAAAAAAAAAAATAAAAAAAATGGCCGATCAAAAAAAATGGCGGGCCCGCATCGCAAAGGGGAAAAAAGTGGCCGACCCCCCAAAAAAATGGCTGACCAAAAAAAAAATAAAAAAATGGCGGACTGCGGTGTTTGGCGACCCCCATGAAATGGTCGTTCGACCCCAAATGGGGTCGTGACCCACAGGTTGAGAACCGCTGTGTTAAGCGAATCATGCATTTGTAAAGCAAACCTGGCTTCCCCCGTTGACTTTGCTTGCTGGAAATCACCTGTGAAGGTTACAAATGGTGATCACATGACCACGGGACAGTGCCAAGTGCCCGCATTTAGATCATGTGACCATAGGGATGCTGCAACTGTTCATTGTGAAAACTGGGCGTAAGTCATCTTTTTCAGTGCCGCTATAATTTTAAACGGTCCTTAAACAAATGGTTTCATTTCCAGAAATATTACAGCTCTTTTCTAAGGATGTTCTACTTTTTTTTTTTATGCCTGTTATCTTGCTCTCCCTTTATTCTATTCCTTTCAACCTTGCCAGGTATAACTTTTTTTTCAATCCATCACCCATTCATATCAAATACCTAAATCATGAGAGTTTTGCTTAATGATCGTCGCCTCAAGAGAGCTGCATGTTGAACCTTTTTGCCATCCGTGGCACTTCCTATTAGCTATCCCTGATTCTATATTTCAAAGATGCCCGTCTTCTAGAGAAAAATTTTTTTCTCTATTACACAATACCAGGACAAGGGGGCACTCCCTAAAGCTCATAGCTAAGAAAGTGAGGACAAATAAAGGGAAATATTTCTTCACCCAGAGGGCCGTTGATTTATGGAATTCACTTCCAGAAGGGGTCGTGACAGTTGTCAACCTTGACAGCTTCAAGGCAGGGCTAGATAGATTCATGGATGCCAAGTGTATCGGTGGTTATTAAAACGGATGTCCATGTGCCGCCTCTATGTTGGTTGAGGCAGGCAGGATTCCCTTGAGTACCATTTGTTTGGGGGTCAAGGGAAAGGGAGGGTTTTGCCTTCTCTTTCTGCTCAAGATCCCCATGTACAATTGGTGGGCCACTGTGTGACACAGAATGCTGGACTCGATGGGCTTTGGCCTGATTCAGCATGGCTCTTCTTATGTTCTTATGTTCTTATGTTCTGTCTCCTGCTTTTTCTCGGCGTCCTCCGTTCACAGCCATATATTGTCACTCAAAAGTCTATTACTTTAACCACACTGGTATTCGTTGTCATTCAATTAAGTCTGTCCAAGTTAACCACTGCTTCCTCTTTGTGATTAATCTTCTCTTTACTTCTCCAGCACACAATACGTCTTCCGTTACTCTTGAATCCAAGAAATAAGCCAATCTAACATCTTCCACTTGCTATCAATTATAAGTTCACCAGGGAGGCAGATGTACCACCACCTCCTCCTCCTCCTCCTCTTCCTCTTTTACACTTCTGGTATCGAGAGAAATAAAGTTCTGGTTCTTGCTCTTCTCGTGGTTTCTGAGTGACCTTAACGTGTATTTTTCCATTTTCATTGTTACTTTCTAAATGAGCTCATGTGTGTCTTCTTTACTCTCGGCTAGCAAAATATCATCTGCAAATCTCAAATTGTTAAGTTTCAGCTTGAAATGGGAAAGTGCGACATAAAGCTTATAAAGCAATGAATCCACAATCTCAAAAATAAATCGGTTTGAAAAGGGGAGCCCAGCCACCATCAGTACTCAAATGATCTCCAGAATACTTTCCAAAAGGCTGAAAGATTTGGGACCCCACACGTCTTAAGGAGACAGGCTGTTGCATAATATAGGAGCTGCCACCGAGAAAGGTTGGCTGTGCTTCCCAGGTAATGTGAAGTGGGGACCCTTAGCATCACTTTCTCAAAAAGCTTACATTAAGAAGAAAAGAATATGGTTGGGAAATATGGTCCTACAAACATACAGTAGACAAAAATCATACAAAGGTTTCGTAGGCTAACACCGGTATTTTGAACTGGATCCAGAAACCTATCAAGAACCAATGCCACTTCTGGAAAACAATGAACTACCCTCCAGAACAGTATGGCTGAGAGCAAATGTCACATGCTCCAGAACATTTAAGATTTGCACATTCCTACTCGCTTCCCACGTCCAAAAATTTCAAACTTTTTCATCTGTTGTTGTTTTTGTACAGCGTTTTGGATTCAAAGGCAAAAGCTGCTTTGGAGAATGCGGGGACACGAAAGTGGTAACCTGGATGTCGTTCCTTAAAACAGCTGTGCCACTTCCCAGGGGAGCGTAGTGTCCTCCACAGCTGTCAAGCCATCCTGAGACAACATATGTAGCTACTTACTGCAGGGTAACATAGTCGCAAAGCTACTAACTCTATTTCAAAGACTATCATTGTCAGAGTTGGGGGTGAAGGTTCGCTCTCTGAGCCTGTGTGTTGGTTTCTGAACGTTTCGTTACCAGGCTAGGTAACATCTTCAGCGGAGTTCAGGGCATGTCAGTGTCGGTGTTCTTCTGTTTATAAAGGCTTCAGGTGTGGGTGTGTCGAGTGGGGGTCTTGTGATGGGTCAGGTGTGAGTCATGACCCATCATAAGACCCATCACAAGACCCTCACTCAACACACCCACAACTGAAGCCCTTATAAACAGAAGAATACTGTTGTTGTTGTTGTTGTTGTTGTTAGTTGCGAAGTCGTGTTTGACCCATCGCAACCCCATGGACAACGTTCCTCCAGGCCTTCCTGTCCTCTACCATCTTCTGGAGTCCATTGAAGCTCACGCCTGCTGCTTCAGGGACTCCATCCAGCCACCTCCTTCTCTGTCGTCCCCTTCTTCTATTGCCCTCCATCTTCCCCAGCATCAGGCTCTTCTCCAGTGAGTCCTTCCTTCTCGTTAGGTGGCCAAAGGACTTGAGTTTCAACTTCAGGATCTGGCCTTCTAAAGAGCAGTCAGGGTTGATCTCCTCCAGGCCTTCCTGTCCTCTGCCATCTTCTGGAGTCCATTGAAGCTCACGCCTGCTGCTTCAGGGACTCCAACCAGCCACCTCATTCTCTGTCGTCCCCTTCTTCTCTTGCCCTCCATCTTTCCCAGCATTAGGCTCTTCTCCACTGAGTCCTTCCTTCTCATTAGGTCGCCAAAGTACTTGAGTTTCAACTTCAGGATCTGGCCTTCTAAAGAGCAGTCATGGTTGATCTCCTCTAGGACTGACCGTTTTGATGGCCTTGCAGTCCAGGGGACTCGCAGGAGTCTTCTCCAGCACCATAATTCAAAGAACACTGACATCCCCTAAACTCCACTGAAGATGTTACCCAGCCAGGCAACAAAACGTTTGGAAACCAACCCATCAGCTCGGAGAACGAACCTTCACCCTCATCCTATACCCGAGCTACAGATATTCGCTACCATTGCAAATTGTTAAGAGCTATTTGAATTATTTCTTCTTATATCACTCCATACCTTATATTTCTGGAGTGAGTTTTCCCCCCAAATCTGAATGTCCTCCACCCCACTGGTATTTCATCCTGGCCTTTGGTAAAGATGATTGGTGCTGCCCAGAGTCTCCAGGAGTCAGGCAGCAAAGAAATTTAAAAAAAAATAGAACACGTTTCTCCAATGCTTAACAAACTGACAGCTTCTATTTGACAAGTTATTTTATCTTATCTGAAAGTACACTCTTCCCACCCTGTCTCAAAGCCAGACTTTAAAACAGTCTAAACTCACTTGATGGGGAACTGACTTGGTATCAGACTCCGAGATTTCCAGGTTTTGAAGTTTTCCTTCCAACAAAGAAGCCAGAAGAAAATGCTCAGAGGCAATTCTTAAGCAGCATTATACACAATTCTATGCGGAAAAGCTGGTTAGCACTTTATTTACAGGAGGCTGATGTTTCTCTCCCCCCTCCCCACTCTTTTGTTGAGTGGATGTAGCTAATGTTTGTAATACTAGTCAGTGGGGAATTTAAATCCTGTTATCACTACCAGTAGCTGCAAAGCTAAATCCAGGCTCTTAAAAGCACCGTCCTTCAATTATCCTCATTCAGTGTCTTATGCTATTCTGGTGGAAGATCTCGCCATTTTCTATCAAATCGAAATTAACATTTCAACGGAACCCTTCAGCAGAGCATACTTAGGGGATTCCCAGAAAGCAATAGCTATAAAAATGAAAGATTATCTTTCATATTCGGGTAAATGTTAAAGCCAAATACATGCTCTATCCAATTATAAAGAGCCTAAAGCAAGGGATGTCCAATCCTGGCAACTTTTAAGATTTGTGGACTTCAACTCCCAGAATTCCCTAGCCAGCCTGGGGAATTCTGGGAGTTGAAGTCCACAGGTTTTAAAGTTGCCACAGTTGGATATTCTCGTCTAGCCAAAAGATATAGATTTATATATAATTCTGTGAGTAGGCTTTCATTCAACAACATATAAGAGTCTGTGAGCCTGGAAACTAGCTCAACTTTAAACCAAGAAAGACAGCTTTAATTCAAGATTGGAACAAATGACTTTCCTCTAGTCAGAAGTGCTGTGTGAATCTAAAAACCCAGACAGCTGTGGGGTTGGTAGTGGACAGTTCATAATCCATCATACACCTAAAGAAATGAACTAAAGTGCAGAGTGATTGAAAATTCAAGAGATTTTAACGTAAAGCTAATTTTTTAGCTCTGGCAAATAGAATCCACTTCTCAAACTCTATGGCACTACTCAGGCCACACAATACTGCCTGCCTTAAACACTGGATAAGGGGCCAGCAACGCAACGATGCCTTGCCAATCCCCTCTTGGTAGAACCCATGAAACACCACACTGCTTTGGAAGCAAGCAACTTGCAATTACATCTTCCCCAAGGTGTTTAACAGGAATTTCTTCTCTCAGAACTGGCTGGGCAAGATTAATTCCTGCAACAAGAGAGGAACTATTTTATTCTTTGAAGCTGAACCACAGCTTCTTGGTATACTGCAGTGTTAAGAATTATTAAACAGTAAACTTCACAATTCAATGTCAATTGTTCTGATAGCATAAGGGGTAAACGTCATGTCAATACCTGGAACCACAGAGTACTTTTCAACTTGTAAAGTTTCATGACCAACTCTTTAGGTCCTTGGTCCCCCAGGTTTATGAAGTCTGCCATCTTTAGCTCTAAAAGGCCTATCAGAAATGATAAATATTTGCATAATAAAAGAGGAATGTTTGATTCCCCTGAAGGAGGCAGTAATGAAAACATTGGATCCACAGCAAAAGAAAACAGATTTAAATTACTTGTCTAAAGGCAACTGTCAAATCCACTCTTCCTGAGCCAGTTGTTTAGATAAGATCGTGTTCTCTCCAAATAATTTAGAATCACACTGATTTAATTCTATTCTGACTGTCCTTTGAGGTCAGAAAAGGTCTGGCTTTCCCTGGTAGGATATATGCATCAAGAAATGAAAAGGAGATCATGGCTCAGCTGATTCTATTGAGCTACCTCTCTGAGATGCAATCCAGAGGTGTAATATTACAATGCTTACAGTTGTTCCCAAGGAAATGAATCCAAAATATAGTGCAGGGCAATCTTTGTTTCACCCAACAGTCACTATGTTTGCCCATCGCTCAGGAACCTATGGCACACATAATAATAATAATAATAATAATAATAATAATAATAATAATAATAATAATAATAATAATAATAATATTGGAAGGGACCTTGGAGGTCATCTAGTCCAACCTCCTGCTCAGGCAGGAAACCCTATACCATTTTGGACAAATGGCTGTCCAGTCTCTTCTTAAAGACTTCCAGTGTTGGCACATTCACAGCTTCTGGAGGCAGGTTGTTCCACTGGTTCATTGTTCGGTCAGGAAGTTTCTCCTTAGTTCCAGGTTGCTTCTCTCCTTGATTAGTTTCCACCCATTGCTTCTTGTCTTGCCTTCAGGCGCTTTGGACAATAGCTTGACTCCCTCTTCTTTGGGGCAGCCCCTGAGATATTGGAATACTGCTATCCTGTCCCCCCTCATCCTTCTCTTCATTAAACGAGACATACCCAACTGTTCCTTATATATGTTTTAGCCTCCAGTCCCCTGATCATCTTTGTTGCTCTTCTCTGTATTCTTTCTAGAGTCTCAGCATCTTTTTTACATCGTGGTGACCAAAACTGGATGTAGTATTCCAGGTGTGGCCTTACCAAGGCCTTGTAAAGTGGTATTCACACTTCACGTGATCTTGATTCTCTCCCTGTCAAAGCAGCCTAGCACTGTGTTGGCTTTTTTGGCAGCTGCAGCACACGGCTGGCTCCTATTTAAGTGACTGTCCACTAGGACTCCGAGATCCCTCTCACAGTTACTGCTATTGAGCAAAGTACCCCCCTATATTATACTTGCACGTTTGGTTTTTCTTGCCTAAATGTAGAACCTTACTTTTTTCACCATTAAATTTCATTTTGTTAGATAGCGCCCAGTGTTCAAGTCTTCCCCTTATCCTCTATCAGTGAATCCCCCTGAGATATCCCATACTCTGCTTCCCATCCCTGGGGGTCCCAACAGCCTCTTGGGCCTCCTCCCCACCCCACCCCATTACCAAAGCTAACAATGTCAGAGTTAAAGTGTAAAGTGTCTAGCGCAGGGGAAATCAGGAGATTCAGGCAGCTCAAATGAGTAGAAGGGTTTATTGCAAGCTTATGCTCTCTTCAAAAATCTGAGCTACTAATGGAAAAAATGGATAGAGTACATTCAAGGGAAATATCAATCTAAGAAATTGTATTTAGCATATAGTTAATTTTTTATTAGTATTTATATAATAATTTAGTTTAATATATTGGGGGTTTTTTTCTTTACCCTGTATTCACTCTGGGAAGTTGGGGGGGTAGGTTGGGGGGGTGTAATAATGTACTCAACTGTAATACTCGTAATATATAAGAAATACTTACTGATAGAAGAGGGGTTGCTCGGACGGTTGCTCGGAGGGTACCTCTGTACTACATCTGGAGGGGGTTATGAGGGAGGAGTGAAAGAGGGGGAGGAAGTAGGATGGTTGGAGGAGAGGAGGGTGGAGAGGGAAGGAGAGAGGTGTGAGGAGGAGGGAAGTAGGAGATAGGGAGGAAAGAGGGGGATGTGGTAGGGAGGGTGCCGCCGAGCAACACCCATAATTATTTAAAGTATTGTATATATGTATCTAAAAGAATGTATGTTGAAAAAGAATGTATTAAGTTGAGTTGTATTTAATTTGGATTTTTTGTTATTTAAAATTATAAAATTAATAAAATATTTTTAAAAAAAATCTGAGCTACTACCGGGTCAACGAGCAGGAATTAAGAAGGCATTGAAGGTGAGTCTGGACTTGGATCTCTTGCAGAGGCACAGGGACTTGTGACTTATGACCCGTTTGACCCCTCCCTTGGGCTCAGCCTGGTCATCTCCTACATAAGGCTAGCACATAGGGAGGGGAAAGGAACGCTGGCAGGATAAAGCTAGACGTAGCTTTGGCAGCATGAATTGTGCTAGCGCAATACCAACAGTTATCTAAGGCTAGCTGTAGCAAGGAAAACGGGAGAACTTTGCCAGCCTCAGGAAAAAGATGGCCATTTGTGGGATTGTGCCATGTGGTCAGCAACGCAGCAGCCTGTCCTCCTTCCCTACTCTGACCTTCTGAGTTCTGGAGAATCTCAAAAGCTAGGTGAATGACCGATGACGGAAGGTGAGGAGGAGCATGAGGAACCTGGTGGGGTGGCGAAGCAGACCCGGTGCTTGTGGGAACTTGATGGGGCAAGGTGTGTGTGTGTGGGGAGGAGAAGGGGCGTTGTCTTACCTGAACGCCTTTTCTCAGCACGGAGATGGAGAATCCACTAATGGGTTATGACTGTATTGTATTGGGCAGGAATACAGTCATAACCCATTGGTGGATTCTCCATCTCCTAGTGCTGGAGAAATAAGCAGAGCGGGTTCTGCAACATCAGTTGTTAAGAGTGATCAACCACAAGGATGTTGCAGCAGACATAACTTCAGGACTGGGGCCTAAGTCCCTGTGGGGGGGGGGAGGTCTTATAACTTTGAATGGTCGTTAAATGACCAGTCAGAAACTGAGATTACCTGTACAGAGAAAGTAAGGAAGGGGCTATGTTACTATGCACATCGGGGCAAAGAACCCCAATTATACTTACCAACTGATGGGGACCAAACTTTCTGAGTCAACCCAAGAAAGGGATCTTGGGGTTTTGGTGGACAGCTCGATGAAGATGTCAACCCAATGCGCAGCAGCAGTAAAAAAAAAAAGCAAATTCCATGCTTGGCATGATTAGGAAGGGAATCGATAATAAGTCAGCAAGTGTTGCATTGCCTTTGTACAAATCGATGGTGAGACCACACTTGGAGTCCTGTGTACAGTTCTGGTCACCACACCTCAAGAAGGATATAATGGAACTGGAAAAGGTGCAAAAAAGGGCAACAAGAATGATCAAGGAAATGGAGCGCCTCCCTTATGAAACCAGATTGCAACGCCTTGGTCTCTTCAGCCTTGAAAGACAGCATTTAAGGGGTGACTTGATCGAAGTGTATAAAATAATGCATGGGATAGAAAAGGTGGATAGAGAAAAATTCTTTTCCCTATCACACAATACCAGGACAAGGGGGCACTCCCTAAAGCTCATAGCTAAGAAAGTGAGGACAAATAAAGGGAAATATTTCTTCACCCAGAGGGTCGTTGATTTATGGAATTCACTTCCAGAAGGGGTCGTGACAGCTGTCAGCCTTGACAGCTTCAAGGCAGGGTCAGACAGATTCATGGATGCCAAGTGTATCGGTGGTTATTAAAACGGATGTCCATGTGCCGCCTCTATGTTGGTTGAGGCAGGCAGGATTCCCTTGAGTCCCATTTGTTGGGGGTCAAGGGAAAGGGAGGGTTTTGCCTTCTCTTTCTGCTCAAGATCCCCATGTGCAATTGGTGGGCCACTGTGTGACACAGAATGCTGGACTCGATGGGCTTTGGCCTGATTCAGCATGGCTCTTCTTATGTTCTTATGTACTATGTAGCACCCAGGATTCTCAGCCTCAGCTTCTTATGCCATAGTTTAAGAATAGATAAATGTTAAACTGCAGCCAGTGCTTTTCTAATGGGCATTGATACTTGTAACTCATGGTAGTCCAGGATACAATTTCACAGTTTGCTGCTCTTGAGATCACATTACCAGCACCAGTTGAGTTGCAAGTCAACTCTTCCTGCTTTCTATGAAGTTTCATTCCCCAAGAGACCAATATATCACATCACTAGATAGCTGACAGTGAATAGGTAGTTTCAGTTGATCATCTTCTACTCTGCCTACAAATCCTTTCCACAAGCCTGCGTTCTTTTCAGCACTCAATTTTCACCTTAAAAATTACGCCCTCTTGCATTGAAAAATAATAAGGGTACGCCCTCTTGTACTTCTAAATTATAAGCATTGACATGTAACAACGTAGCACAAAGCAGTTCCCTTTACAAGCTCTACTATGCATTGAGATGTTTGGGCTCACTATTTAATGCAAGCTTGCAAAACAAAGGCAATTCCCCTCTCATTCAAGCTTCCCTTGCTAAGCAATTTGACAGAAAGGGAGGAGAGAAAAAAACAACTCAGAAATTAGGCTTGTTAGAAAAACTTCCAAAGCTTAATCACAATTAAACTAAAATGTGAAACACGTGATTTGAATTTTCATCCAAACATTCAGCTGGTCAATATCTAGATCAGCGGTTCTCAACCTTTTCCGGGGCTCGACCCCGGCCCGCATCGCGCAAAAAAAAATGGCGGGCCCGCACCACGCATGCGCGGCGCGACAGGGTGCATCACGCATGCGCGGCACGGCGGCCCGCATCGCGATAGGGGAAAAAAATGGCCGACCCAAAAAAAAATGGCCGACCCCCCAAAAAATGGCAGGCCTGCACCGCGCATGCGCGGCGTGACAGCCCACATCGCGATAGGAAAAAAAATGGCCGACCCCCCAAAAAATGGCAGACTGCGGTGCTTGGCGACCCCCGTGAAATGGTCGTTCGACCCCAAATGGGGTTGCGACCCACAGGTTGAGAACCGCTGATCTAGATGATATTTGTTTGGAGATGTGCAGACAATGATAACAAGCACAAAGTTGTTAGATGTTTTTATATGTACAATTTCTGGATTAATCAAACCAGACCCAAATTATATATGCATCAGGTCTATAAACACTGGACTCCGGAAGCTGCCTCTGAAAATGATCCATATAGTGCAACTCTACACAGACTGATGGGAGGCTAAAAAAGTTTAGTTTTATGTCAAGTGTACTGGTTTCCAGGTTTAGGTCAAAATATTACTTTTAATAATTCAAGTGCTAAGTGGCTATAGATTAAAATCCTATTATCTTTAATTGTGGACAGACTATTTAAGATATAAATTTTACTTCAGATCTTTCTAAACCACAAAAATGTGTTAGGTTGGTGTGTTCAAGGTACAAAGCCTTCTCAATGGTAATCCAAAAACATTTTGAAGCTTGCATCCTACCCACAGGATGTGTAGATCTTTTCAATGCCATCTTTAATGCAATAGATATGTTTCTGGTAGTCATTTCGATTCTCTGAAAGTGTGTGTGTCACCTGAGAATACTGTGGACAGCCAAGAAAACAAATAAATGGATCATCAAATCAACCCAGAGTTCTCCTTCGAGACGCAAATGACCAGGCTCAAATTATCCTATTTTGGAGACATTATGCGAAGACCTCTAGAGATGGTTCTAATGCTGGGAAAGGTAGAAGGGAAGAGAAGGGAAGAACCAGCAGGAAGGTGAAGGCAGAGTCTCAATTACAATGGCGATGAGTACACAGTTGGAAGACCTGATCATCATCACGGAGAAAAATCTATGCTGTCATTAGCAGTCGAATATAACCTGATGGCACATAATCAATTAACTCCATATAATCTTTTGAAAACAGAAAGGCATATGCAAATATCAAGATTTAGGAACTTCAGAAGCTGTAAGAAAAGCAAACCTTATTCAAAGGCTGGAATTATTCTAACATTCATACAATATTGCACCCTTATATGGAAGCTCAGAATGCAAGATCACGAATTTAATTTAATTGTGAATAGGAAACAGGGACCGCACATATTACGTGTTGATATGCATGTTTTAAAATAGTGGCCCTCAACCTATTGCGCATCAGGGACCGGTTCTGTGGAGAGAGGTTTTTCCGTGGACCGGAGGGGGCGTGGTTTTGCGTGCTGCCTGCATCCCGCGGATCGGGCTTTGCTTATTTGTGCAGACCAGTTTCTGGCATGCCACGGCCCAGTGCCAGTCCACGGACCGAGGGCTGAGGACCCCTGTTTTAAAATACTTACCAAGCTGTTTTTGTTTGCTTTTCTGCATTTTACTAGAGCAGCCACGAATAGAATCCACAGTGTGATTTCGGCCACTAACTTTCATCCAAGAAAATGCTGTACTGCATGAGAACACAAAGAAGGCCAAATAAAGCACATTGCTAAAACCCTTCCTGACTTGTTTTCCAGGCTTTTCAACTGTAATCTCAAATAAAATAAATAAATAAATCTGCAAGCAGGGTTAAATACAAATGACAGAGACAAAAATAAATAAAATCAATTTTTCAATGGAAATTAGTTTCTGGCTCATTATTTTCTGACTTTCTCATAAATTGAAAAGATAATTCAACAGTTCTCAAATTGCAGAAAATGACAAGCCAATGAGTCACAACTGCTTTTTGGGTGGGTCAGCAAGCTGCCATAAATTGAATCTGGACATATTTCATCACTTTACTGTAAGAGCTGAATCCCAAACCCACAATTTATCAAGAAATGAAAGGAAGCCCCTCCCTCACACAAAAAAAACAAGAATGCACCAGATTAAAACCACATTCCCAAAATCACCTTCTTATACAGTTCCTCGTCTGGTGTCAGTTTAGCAGCCAAGTGCAAACTACGGTATACAGAATAACTTTTCTTATAAAACCAATCAAAAAGAAATGATCTAGAGCCTTTTGGGCACCAGGGACCAGTCTCTTGGAGAAAGGTTTTTCCACTGACTAGAGGGGGCGTGGTTTCAGACTGCTGCCTGTATCCCACAGACGTTGTTGTTTCCCTTGTTTATGCAGCCCAGTTTCTGGCATGTTGTGGACCACTGCGGTTCCATGGACCAGGGGTTGGGGACCCCTGATCTAGAGCTCATTCTTGTAAATATATTACAAAATACTACAAATCGTCTCCTTCAGACTTAATGCAATATACCTCTGAAAGTCCACTTCAACCAACGAAAGATGCTTTGTCTTACCAATTTCATAAATGAGTTGCCATCATCTTTTTCAGTGTGAGGGTGATTGGGCCCAAATCACCCACCTGGATTCCGTGTCTTAAAGCAGGACTAGAAGTCAGGTTTCCTACACTATCCAGGACTAGACTAAACTGGGTCTCTTTGATACTACCCAGCAGGAGATGCCACTGAAATCTGCCGGTTTCAGGGATTTGGCTACATTAAAGCAACCTCACCTGAACTCAAGTAAGGCAAAGTGCTTGCTCGTCAATTTACTTCCAAATTTTGGAATTTATTAACCCTCTTACACTTACTAAATATTAAAATTCATTTGTCTTTCTCACAGCGTCCAAAAGGCCATCGCAGAAATATTTAAGACGCTATCTTCTTTTTTTTTAACCAGTAAAACAAGGTTCTACATTTAGGCAAAAAAAACCAACTGTACAGGTGTAGTATAGGGGGTACCTTGCTCAATAATAGCAATTGTGAGAGGGATCTCAAAGTCCTAGTGGACAATCACTTAGATATGAGCCAGCTGTGTGCTATTGCTGCCAAAAAGGCCAACACAGTGCTGGGCTGCATTAACAGAGGGATAGAATCAAGATCACGTGAAGTGTTAATACCACTTTACAATACCTTGGTAAGGCTACACTTGGAATACTGCATCCAGTTTTGGTCACCACAATGTAAAAAAGATGCTGAGACTCTGGAAAGAGGGCAGAGAAGATCAACAAAGATGATCAGGGGACTGGAGGCGAAAACATATAAGGAATGATGGCTGGAAATGGGTATGTCTAGTTTAATGAAGAGAAGGATGAGGGGGAATATAATTGTAGTGTTCCAATATCTCAGGGGCTGCCCCAAAGAAGAGGGAGTCAAGCTATTCTCCAAAGCGCCTGAAGGCAGGACAAGAAGCAGCAGATGGAAGCTCATCAAGGAGAGAAGCAACCTAGAACTAAGGAGAAACTTCCTGACAGTTAGAACAATTAACCAGTGGAACAACCTGCCTCCAGAAGCGGTGAATGCTCCAACACTGGAAATGTTTAAGAAGAGACTGGACAGTATAGGGTTTCCTGCCTGAGCAGGGAGTTGGACTAGATGACCTCCAAGGTCCCTTCCAACTTTATTATTATTATTAACCTCTTTCTGATTTCTTCTTATTATTATTATTAACCTCTTTCTGATTTCTTTTACAACTCCTTTCTTCGTATGTCCCCATTCCAAGCAACTTGTGGATTTCACCTACAAATCTTACCAACAAGCAGACAAGAAAATGCTTTCCTGCACCATAGGCAGGCAACCAAAAACATCTCTTAAAGAAACATCTTGAACTAGCAAAGGTCGCATCCAAAAAAGTAGCAGATGCATGCAGACGAGAGCTAGAATTGCAAAAGGGGATTACGTGTGGCTTTCTATAAAATTTCTAACTTCCACAAGATCTTCCAAGAAAACTACTCTAAATTTATTGGCTCTTTCCCAGTGACTAAGCAAATAAACCCAGTAGCATTTCGTTTGCAATTGAACAGAAGGTTCATTCTGTATTCCATCCGTCCTTTGCTTATAAAAGAGGCACACACACACACACACACACACACACACAGAGTGTGTTCGCAGGTGTCCTCCCTAGCTCCCAAACTGGTAAACAGGGAAAAAAGAGTACAAGGTGAGAGGGATGGTAGACATAGAGAGCTATAGTCTGAGTAGTTGATATACTGGAAAGCTACATTTTCATCCCAACTGTCACCGTAAGTCAAGGACTACCTATATCAGTGGTGGCGAACCTACGGCACGGGTGCCAGAGGCAGCACTCAGAGCCCTCTCTGTGGGCACGCGCGCCGTCGCCCCAGTCCTAGGCCTTCAGCTGGGTTTTATAAAACCTTTTCGCTTTAGGCCTCCGCTGTCGTGTGCAAAAAAAAAAAAAGGTTCAGTCAATCAGTCAATTTCAACTTCTCGTGGGGAAAAAAAATCTTGCAAAGTTGGAATTGATTGACTGAACTTTTTAGTCCCACCCACCCAGTCTGCCGTTACCACCGCAGTCACACCCAGACAATAGGCCACACCCACCTGGCACCCGACAATGCATAAGTCGGTTTTGGGTTGCAGTTTGGGCACTCGGTCTCTAAAAGGTTCGCCATCACTGACCTATATGAAAGTCGAGACTATTTATTAAGTACATTTACATAGCTGCCTATCTCACATACATAACTCTGAGCTGTGTACAGTTAAAAAAAAAAAAAACAAAAAAAACTATACGACAAAATAACCAAAAACATAACCAAAGATAATTAAAAAAACAAAACATAATCCACAGGAAGGTGCACTTGGTTTCCCTTCCATACCCACATTCCCAGATCCCCAGGGCCGATGGCAAAGCCATCCCCTGGCCCTTCTGGAAATCCAGCAAGGTTGGGGCCAATCTGACCTCCAGGGGAATGATATTGCAAAGAATGGCTACTGCGACAGAGAAGGTTCTCCTCCTGGTTGTTATGGGTGACCTTCCTTTGAGGGCGGGACCTATAACATGCCCTTCCTGACAGACCTAGTGGGATGGGCTGATGTGACTGGGCAGAGGTGGTCCCTCAAATAAATTTTTTAATATATCTTACATTTTCTACAGTCCTACTGATCCTCTAGTGCTGATGCTAGAGGAAATTCAAAGTGCAGCTGAAACTAGGTATTGCCACAACACCAGTGTCCACTCATGAGAAATTTAAGCCTTGAGAAATATCTTCCATTAGCTATAAGACCGCAATATCTAAAATTATCCCCAAGTTAACACTGCAGAAAGCGTATAGTGCAGCATACAACTGAGTAAAGACCCTGAAAGTTATTACTGTTAAGCTACAGTAATAACTTTCAGGGCCCTTACTCAATTGTATCCTAGTTTATACAGTATAATCTATCAATGTTTACATACCAGCAAGCAGGAGAAACAAAAACAGAATACCTACTTTAAAACATTTTCTGGCTCTCAGCCGAAGGTCTGTCCCAATAAACAGAGGGTTCTTCAAATCTGTAATAATAATTGGAAATAATCAGGAATTTTCTTTAACACAGTTCAGTATAGAGGTGGACTTTGTGTAGCAACCACAGTTGGGACCTTGGTTCTTCTTACCATCTTACTTCAATTTTCCTTGCCTTTTTCAGGCCTGCAAAGGCCATAAATATGAAGAAGGAAGCTACTTTTCATCGGTCATAACTGTGAACAATCACTAACTGAAATAGTCACTCAACACACGGTAAAGTCCAAACCTACGAAGAAGAATGGTACTTTAAAAGTTTTCAAACGAGTAATTTACAACTACTGAAAATGGAAGGTACAATAAGGTTTTGTGTAAAAATGAAAGTAAAGCAATTTGGCACTTTAAATGTATTTTTTGCACCTTCTTGGAGTTAACACGCTACATCAACAGCATTCAACAAACATTCTTATTGGGTGCAAGAGCACTCAGTATATTTTTTTGTCAAAGGTTATCTCTCTCGAGAATATTTGTTCCCAATTCTATACTAGATATTTGAAGACAGGATTTCTCCCGCCAAATGCTTTAAGGAAAAATATGGTTTAAAAAGAAATCAAGACTTTATACCTAATGGCACTGACTGGAATTTTTCTATCTTTGAAATACCAGTTTATTATCAGGTTAACATTCAAACCCAAACTACCTTTTTACAGGCTGACACCATAAGCATAAATGTGTGAGAACCACAGTCCCAAAAGCAGTAAGCATAGCCATGAAAAAAAAAACTTGATTTCATTTACAACTTACATTTAAAATTCAGTATAATTAAACTCGTCTTCCTCATCCACATGTTAAATGTTATTTTCTCTACTACGTTCAAAGTTTTAATTGACAATTTCTGGAAGTTTCCAAAGGCCACACCCAAGAGTTTTGAAGGTGCTTCAAACTGTAGTTCCCCAGGCTTGACTTTCTTCTTATTAAGGTTTCCTATCGAGTCCTGGAATGTGTCTTGAGCCCTAAAAAGAACTCAGACTAAGTCAGGGGTAGGCAACCCAAAACACTCAAAGAGCCACTTGGACCCGTTTCCCACCAAAAACAAAACACTGGGAGCCGCAAAACCCTTTTGATATCTAAAATGAAGCTAACACTGCATATATCCTTTTTTACCTTTATTATAAGTGTGTGTGTGTGTGTGTGTGTGTAATAAAGGTAAAAAAGGATATATGCTGTATTATCTTCATTTTAGATGTCAGAAGGGTCTCTGTCTCTCTCTCTTTCTCTCCCTCTCTCTCTCTTTTTCTCTCTCTCTTTCTCCTCCCCCCTCTCTCCCTCTCTCCAATCTTCTGCTTACCTGGCAAGCTGGCTTCAAGCTGTTCTCCAACAAGCTGAGGGGTAGGCAATCTCGGCTCTTTTATGACTCATGGATTTCAACTCCCAGAATTCCTGAGTCAGCATAGCTGGGCTAGCTAGATCTCTCCTGCCCTTCCTGCTTCCTTCAGAGACGCAGCAAAGGGAGGAGCTTCGGCCAATAAGCTTTTCAGCTCCTTGGAGTCCACTCTCTTTTTTACACACAAACACACACACACACACACAGAGAGAGAGAGAGAGAGAGAGAGAGAGAGAGAGAGAGAGAGAGAGAGAGAGAGAGAGAGAGAGAGAGAGAGAGAGAGAGAGAGAGAGAGAGAGAGAGAGAGAGAGAGAGAGAGAGAGAGAGAGAGAGAAAAGCAGGGAAGCGAAAGTGCCTCTCTCTGTCTCTCTCTGCAAATGGCAGAGGAGGCTGGGAGCCACAGGGGAAGGCTCAAAGAGCCGCATGCGGCTCCGGAGTCGCAGCTTGCCGACCTGTGGACTAAGTTAAAAGAACTTTAATCGCTTGGAACTAAAGCATCAAAATCCTGAGAAATGACCACACATTCCTTATGCACCCGGACTGGTTTTCCCGCTCTTTCCTTCCAAGCAGCCCCTGCCATAACACTGTTCTCTGCCACTCTTTCATATTTCTTATTTTCAAAGCAAAATATTTGGAGATTAGCCTCCCGTAATTACGCCAGACTATCAATCTGTAAAATGACTCTTTTCCATATTGACCTATGCCAGAGGCGGCACTCGGAGCCCTCTCTGTGGGCACACATGCCGTTGCCCCAGTCTCGCCTCCCCCCACGACCCCCTCCTCTCCAGCAGTCGCCCCCGAGAATGGCCCACACAGAGCAGCGCAGCCAAGGACATGGCAGCCAGACAGCGTAGAAAAGACTCTGCCCTCATACCCCATCATGCAGTTGATGCCGCAGGGCACGGGCAGAAGGTGTGGCCGCCATAGCGCTGCTGGGCTGCCTGGACGATCTGCGGTGGGCCCTGGAGGTGGTGAGTGGACCTGTGGGGAGGCAGGGGGGATGGGGAGCAGAGCAGGGGCAGAGCAGGGGGTGGAGTGGGGCGGGGCCAGCTTTGGGGCACCCGGTCTCTAAAAGGTTCGCCATCACTGACCTAAGCTATATTACTGAATACCTAGAAATATCTACCAAACCAAGTTTATTAGATTTCTTATTATCCCTGATGGTTAAGCTTCCATACTTCGGTACTGTAAATTCTTGAATGGATCTTGGGTATAACTAAGAGAGCAAACATATAATGCAATCGGGTTCGCCTACTCCACTTCCCCTCCAACTAAAATGTATTAATAACTTACAAGCCATCTCGGATAGTAGTTTTTAGACCAAAATCTTCAGCCAGTTCATGTTACAAAAGTGCTGCCACAGTTCACATAATCAATAGCAACTTTTCCCCACATTTACTTCATCGAATCTACAAATTAATCAAATGTGGCGTATATTCCATTCACTTATTTTCCAACTTGACCTACAGTATGCTACTATTATCTCTCAAATTCCACACTGAGCAGACGTTAGCGTGCATAATGTGCCAAATGCCAAAAAAAAAAGGCAATATTCAATTACCCATAGAGGAAACCTCAGGGGTTTCCTATGACAGGATGGCTAGACGGCTAGACACCTTAGATAGCAGAAAAAGAAGAAATTTGAGCATGAGTAAGATTTTACAGTTCTGTCGGTTCAATCTAAAGAAATGATTAGGCCCCATCTTTAGAGAAGTTTCACATATTAAGACTTGGTAACACAAGAGCCGGATGGCAAACAATGAAAGCAGGCAGCCTTGTGCTTTTTGTACAAAAATGACAAGGAAGGGCTTGTATGCAAAAGAGGTGGAATTTGCACCACAAGGGCAAAACTCTATTTCCCCTATTACAATAATGTGGAATAGGTCCTTGGTCAAGTTCAGCCAATCAACAACTCTGGTTAACTAATGTTCCCCACATCTGGTAGAAAAAAGATGCTCAGCTGCATCTAGAGCAGCGGTTCTCAACCTTTTCCGGGGCTCAATCCTGGCCCGCATCACACGGGTGGGCCGTCGCCCCAGTTCTAGGCCTTCAGCTGGGTTTTATAAAACTTTTTCGTTTTAGGCCTCTGCCGCTGTGTGCAAAAAAAAAAAGGTTCAATCAGTCAATTTCAAGTTCTCACAGGAAAAAAAAAGGTCTTGCAAAGTTGGAATTGATTGATTGAACTTTTTAGTCCCACCCAGTCTGCCGTTACCACCGCAGCCACGTGTTTCGTTGTGCTGTCACAACCTGGCTCCTTACCTGGTAAGCTAGTGGTAAATCGGAACTCCTATTTACTGACAAAGGGCCCATTTCCCAGACTTCAGTCATTTCCCTGGCTATTTTTGTCCTTGCTCAGCCAACAATCCTAGTAGTTGCGAAATTGAATGTATGTTCTTGTTCAACAACTAGCTCAACTAAACCAGTGGCCCCCAACCTTTTGGGCACCAGGGACCAGTTCGTGGAGAAAGGTTTTTCCACGGACCAAAAGGGGTGTGGTTTTGCATGCTGCTTGCATCCCATAGATGGGGCTTCATTTGTTTGTGCAGCCCGGTTGCTGGCATGCCATGGACCGGTATTGGTCCAGAAGACCGAAGGTTGGGGACCCCTGAACTAAACAACTAAACCACCAACTCAAATTGGATCTTGAAACATTATTCTGGGACATGTATATTTGCCTTCACTCGTTTTCAAACTTGCACCAGACGTTTGGACAAATAAAAATGGATCTTAAATTATAAGGAAGCTGGACCGCTGAACAATTTGCTGTAAAACTATATAGCGACAGAACACTGTTTTAAAAGGTAGCTCATCTTTTACCGAAAATGTTTAAACCAAGAGTGGATGGTCTTATCTTGGGGATGCAATAGAAGTGGATCATTGCACTAGCAACAGCCTAGAGTAGGGATGTCCAACCTTGGCAACCTTAAGGCACTGCTGGCTGAGGAATTCTGGGAATTGAAGTCCACAGGTCTTGTCAAGGTTGGACGTCCCTCGGCTACAAGATTTCCAGAGTTCCTTACTATAATTGAATTCTACAATTTAGGATGCTTCATCCTGCCCATTGGTTGGTTGGTTGATAGGTAGGTAGGTAGGTAGGTAGATAGATAGATAGATAGATAGATAGATAGATAGATAGATAGATAGATAGATAGATAGATAGATAGATGGATAAGCTTTATTGTCAATTTTTACTGTGCGTACAATGGCACACACTAAAGATGAAATTTAGTTGTTTGCTGTCAAAGTGTACGCATAACACAAATTTAAAACATACTATATTATACAACATATGTATAGACCAGTGGTGGCGAACCTATGGCACCGGTGGGCCGTCGCCCCAGTTCTAGGCCTTCAGCTGGGTTTTATAAAACTTTTTCGCTTTAGGCCTCTGCCGCTGTGTGCAAAAAAAAAAAAAGGTTCAATCAGTCAATTTCAAGTTCTCACAGGGAAAAAAAAGGTCTTGCAAAGTTGGAATTGATTGATTGAACTTTTTAGTCCCACCCAGTCTGCCGTTACCACCGCAGCCACGCCCACCCAATGGGCCATATCCAGCCAGTGGGCCACACCCACCCGGCACTTGACGATGCATAAGTGGGTTTTGGGTTGGAGTTTGGGCACTCAGTCTCTAAAAGGTTCGCCATCACTGGTATAGACCTACACCCTTATTATATAAGTAACATATAAATATTAATCACTGTCCATCTTGAATACATAACAGAAGGGGGAAGCTGGAGAGTTCACAAGGTTGATGCTGTATGGAACAAAACTGGGACTGAATCTGGATGTTTTGCTTCAGATACCACGAAGCCCCCACCTCCCAGAAGGTAACAAGGAAAACAGGTCATGAAGAGGATGTGTAGTGTCTAGTACTGGGGTTCTCAACCTTGGCAACTTTAAGACTTGTGGACTTAAACTCCCAGAATTCCTCAGCCAGCTTTGCTGGCTGAGGAATTCTGGGAGTTGAAGTCCACAAGTCTTAAAGTTGCCAAGGTTGAGAACCCCTGGTCTAGTAGATCTCTACTAGACGGCTGACATGCTGAATAATGCCTGGCTACAAAAGCAGACAAGATGAAAGCCAAGAAGCCAAAGCTTAATCCAGGCCAAACACTGTTGTTAGTGAATGGTTTACCTGCCCAGATGGTGTTAGTTAAATGCGATTTGCAGAACATTCCATGAACAAGTTGTTCTGTCCCCAGAATTGCTAATTTCAAGTAGTCTGCATCCAAGTCAAAACAAGCAAGCCTCAGGGAGTGTTTTGTTTCACTAAAATGTGGATGCATTTCAGAAATATTTCTGAATTTGAGTGATTTTGGTTTGGTTTGGTTTCTGCAACTGCCATTGGAATTTTTCATGTGTTTTGCAACTGGAGTATTATTCTTCACATTCTCCTCTTTAGGCCAGCACAACAGGTGGGATCAATCATGTCCATAATGCTACTGCATTAATCTTGGAATGACAGAGATCACAGTGGAGTTATAGAGCCAACCAAGAGGATTTAAGGAGCCCTTGACACAGAGGCAGCGTTTCTGACTCTGCCTTTGGAGAAAGATTGACTGAAGAGTAAGCTACAAATTACTGAAAGGGACAGCTGGACTCAAAGCTGGACTAGTAATTCTGCTGGACTGACGGTGACTGTATTAAGTATTGGGATGCTATCTGCCCCTGAAGTGTCTTTCACAGATCCAAGCCCATTTATTTTATTTTATTTTTGATTTAGATTGAGTTTTTCTCCTAGTGTAGTATGGTGTATATAGTCAAGGCCATGGTTTTCCCAGTTGCAATGTATGGACCATGAGAGTGACAAAGAATGGAGGCCTTTGAACATGAGGTTCTGGGACCGAGTGCCCCCCTGACGGTTTACGTGAGCCTTGGCTGTCACGTTGTCGGTGAGGACCAGGACGTGTTGTCGTGCCACTTGATCCTGGAAGTGACGGAGGGCCAGGTGGATGGCCCGTAACTCGAGCCAATTGATGCTGTGGCGGAGGTCCGCGCTGGACCACCGGCCCTGTGCCCACTGTGACTGTATGTGTGCTCCCCAGCCGAAGAGGCTGGCGTCCGTTGTGAGTACTATGCGGTCCGGCTCCCTGAAGTCTGACCCTTTGCTTATGGCTGGTGATAGCCACCATCTGAGGGAATGTAGTACCTTTGGCGGGAGGCGAACTCTCTGTGGTGAGGCGCTGAGATTTTGCTTCTGGAAAGGCAACAGGAACCATTGAAGTTCCCTGGAGTGAAGCCTGGCCCAAGGCACTATTGCGATGGCCGAAATCATCTTCCCTAGCAGTTGGGATAGGCTGGCCAACGCTACTGATCGACTCCTGTGAATCTGGAGGATCAAGCTCCTTATGCTTTCCCGGCGTTCCTGGGATAGGTAGACCCGGCACTCTACGGTGTCTATGATGGCGCCGAGGTGGAGCAACCTTGTTGAGGGAATTAGGTGACTTTTGGGAAAGTTTACGGAGAACCCGTGGCTTTGGAGTAGTCCTACCACCGTCTGCAGGTCCGACTCGGCGGCCTGGGTGGACGCGGACTGAATTAGAATGTCGTCCAGGTAGCACTGGACTCTGATCGGCACCATCCGTAGACTGGCTGCTAGAGCTGCCAGGATCTTGGTGAAGACCCTTGGGGCGGAGGACAGGCCGAATGGGAGCGCCCTGTACTGGAAGTGGCGCCCCCTGTAGGCGAACCGGAGGAACCGTCGGTGGGCCAGAGAGATTGGGATGTGGAGGTACGCCTCCGTGAGATCGACAGATGTCAGGAGGTCTCCCTTTCTGATGCTTCCCAAGATTGATCGGAGTGTTTGCATCTTGAATTTGTGGTATGCCAAGTGATAATTTAGTCCCTTGAGGTCTAGTATGGCTCTCCATCCCCCTGATGCCTTTTGGACTACGAAAAGGATGGAATAGAATCCCTGACCTCTCTGGTCCAGCGGAACCGGTTCCACGGCCCGTATGTGGAGTAAATGGTCTACTGCCTCGTCCATTAACCTCCGTCTTATTCGGTTGCGAGGGTTTGGGCAAGGGAGGAACCTGTTTGGGGGGGTGGAGACGAATTCTAGGAAGAGGCCTTGGCGGATGGTGTTGAGAACCCATGCGTCTGTGGTGGTGACCTCCCACTGGTGGACGAACAGGGAGAGTCTGCCCCCGATGGGAGGTCCTGATGAGGTGTCATTTTGATCGTCGGAAGGGCCTGTTGGAGCCTCGAAAGGGCCGCTTGCCCTGCGGCTGTTGTCTTGGTCTGGGGCTTTGCCTGTCTGCCTGTCTGTCCTGCCTGTCCTGCCTGTCCTGCCTGGCCGGGAAGGCCTGAGATGTCTGGTACTGGTTGTACCTGGCTCCGGCCCGAAAGGGCTGCCGCCGTGGGTAGGCTCCAGGGCGTCTGTCCACTCTCCTAAAAACGTGCTTTAGGACCTTGCGTTTGTCCTTGTTCTCTGTTGTATAGGGGTTCAGGGCGTCCCCGAACAACTTTCCCCCTTGGTATGGTGCTGCTGCGAGTTTCCACTTGGACCTAACGTCTGCCTGCCAATGTTTCAGCCAGAGCAAACGTCTGCCAGTGATGTTGGAAGCCATAGCTCTGGATGAGAACCGGGCGGCCTGGAGAGTTGCGTCTGCCGCGTACTCTGCGGCCGCCACCATCTTACTGAGGTCCTGTTGTGTGCGGAAGTCCTCTGCAGGGATCTTACCCTGGAGCTCCTGGAGCCAGCCGTGGGCGGCCCTGATGAAGAATGAGGCGGAGGTGGACGCTCTGATCGCCCAAGCGGTTGCTTGGTGCGTTCTGCGGAACGTGGCCTCGCCCTTGCGGTCCTCACCTTTGAGGGCTTCAGCGAGGTCTCCTGAAAAGGTGGTGGACGACACTAGGGGTGCTAGGGGCTCGTCCACTGTAGGTACCTCCAGGGCCTCCTCCAACTTTGGTGCCACCCCGAACAGCTTTTTGTCGGTACTGCTTGGTGTGGGAAGAGAGGCCGGTGATTTCCACTGTGCCTTGATTGCTTTTAGGAACATGGCGGGACAGGGGATGTGATGTTTGGTCGTGACCGGTTCCACGAAGCTAGGGTGTGCCTCTGCATCAGTTTCCTGTGGGTCGGAAACCGTTGCCGCTGGGGTTTCGGGCCCCAGGTGTGCCGTGGATGCGGCCTTGCGTAGCAAGGTCAAGAAGGAAGAGGGGTTGAATAACCCTTTGGAGGCGGGTACCTCCGGTGGGTCCTCCTCTTCGTCAGACATTGGCACCCCCTGTTCCGCCATTTCCTCCTCTATGTATGATTCCTCCGAGGCCTGAGAGGTTGAGGGGGATGTGGGGTTATCGAGCGCCCTCGATTCTCGGTGTGGACTGCGCTTGCGAGTCGCAGGAACCTGCGTTCTGGCCTCTAGGGCGCGCTCCACCGCCTGGGCGATAAGCAGAGCCAGCCGGTCCTCGTTTGGGAGGGTCGCTTGCTCGTTGCCCGTGGGCTGGGGGTCGTCTGTGGACGTTCCCAAGGCCGATTCCGGCGCTAATTTTGCTTTTTTCTGTGCCTTGGAAAACTCCCTTTCCAATGCCTGGTGTCTCCTCTTGTCCTGTCTGTCTGCTCTCTTAGAGGTCATAGTGGCAGATCTAACGCTAGATTTGGCTGCCGACCTGCTATTGCCTTCCAGACCAGGTTGACCTGATGAGGACGGCGGGGCTCCTGAAGAAGGCGAGGTAGCCTCTTCCATGCTCCGATATCGCCGGGGCGCGATAGGGGGGTCCCGGGTATCTAGGAGCTATAGCCCCCTGGGTTGTCGCAGGTGCGCGGGAGGGGCCCCTGGAACCCAGGGGCAGCCTAAGAATGGGTAAGGGCGACACACTGCCCACACAGTTGGGGACCCACTACGGCTGTGCACGGATGGGGCAGGCACACTATGAGGGGCGCCTGCAGTCCGGTAGAGGAACCCTTGGATGCCACAGGCCCACTGTGGGGGGGGCGCCTGGGATCCACGTGGGGTTGCTCGTATAACGCCAGGCACGCTAATGTTGGTGCCTGGACTCGGGTGGAGCCAAGATCTAAGGGTCCGGCCAGATGCTCGGATAACGACAGGCACGCTGATGGGGGTGCCTGGACTCCGAGAGGACCTAAGATCCAGAGGGGCCAAAGGCCAGGGAGCTAAGAACGGACAATGGGAGACACCAGGTTTGGGATGGGAGTTTGAGGTGGCCTAGCTAGTGTGGAACTCCCTAGGTAGGGCTTGGACTGTGGTAGAGCTTGAACTGTGGCCGGGGCTGGCTTTGATCCCGCTGCGACCGCGCGGTCCGCGGCCGCACAGCTGATCGGCGCTGGCTTTGTTCCAGCCGCCAACCACGTGCTGCAAGGCCGCGGGTCACCCCAGCGCCGCGCAGCTGGCCGCCACCGGCTTTGTTCGGCCGGTCACCCAGCACCGCACAGCTGATCGGCGCCGGCCCAGCCCCAGTCGTCGCCGCCTAGCGCCGCCCAGCTGATCGGCACCGGCGATCGGCGCCGGCTTTGTTCCGGTCGCCGGCCACGTGGGCAACGGCCGCGGCTGCCCCAGCGCCGACCAGCTGCCCAGCTCCGGCCTTCCGGAGCCCGCGCGGTAGCGGCCGCAGCTCCGGCGCCGATCAGATGGTCCGCGCCGGCCTCCTTTAAGTCCTCGCGGTCGCGAACAGCTGGTCGGCGCGCAAACGGCCGCGCCGGCCACCCGAAAACGCCGGCGCGCTAGCCGCCGCTCAGCTCTCCGGCGCCGATCAGCTGGTCGGCGCCGGCTTCTTTTTAAAAAATTCGGGCCCCGCGGCCGCCGAACAGCTGGTCGGCGCGCAAACGGCCGCGCCGGCCACCGAGTGAAAACGCCGGCGCGCTGCCGCCTCTCAGCTCTCCGGCGCCGATCAGCTGGTCGGCGCCGGCCCTGTTGTTCGGCCCGCGTGGTCGCCGAGGCTGGTCGGCTTCTCCTTGGGCGCTCCGCGTTCGGAGCCGATCCCAAGGCCCACGCGGTGCCCGGGGCGCCGATCAGCTGATCGGCGCCGAATTTAGCCCCCCGCGATCCTTGTACGGAGGGGGGGACGCGACTGGCGAAGGGTGAGGGGACCCCCCTCCCCTTCGCCCCCCCCTTCCGCCCTCCCCCGCGCCCACCGAAGGGTACTTACGTTTTGTGTGTTCCCTTCAGCCGGCTGCCTGATGAATGAAGGAGGGAGGAAGAGGGGAAGAGAGGAAAAAACTCCTTAATGGGTAAGAATGTTAGTGGAGAGGCTAGGAGAGCACGCTCCCAGCCTCTGCTTAACCTAGTTATCTTCTAAATAGGCTCTTCTAAACTGGTAAGAATCCACCCATGAGTGAAAACCTGTATCTGCCTAGGAGCCACGCTTCATGTCCTTCCAGGGCGAAATCAAGTCAAATCTGGGGATAAGGTCCAGGAAGGGGGCGTGGCAGCTTTGGATGACTTGATTTGATAGGGCAGGAATACAGTCATAACCCATGGGTGGATTCTCCATCTCCCAGTGCTGGAGAACATTTCCTTGACCCCTCCTATTCCCTTGCATTTTTTATGTTAAAAGAGCATTCCACTCCTTCACCCCCAGCCTTCCCTCCAAATATTTGTAAGAATTATTCCAATTAATTTCTAGTCTGCTGGCCCTCGTAGCGGTTCTACACACTCAATTTATATTCATTAGTATAATTTAATTAAGGCACAGTCCAACTTCCAAACCAAATCTGGGCAGCTCACAGTATAATGAATAACACAAATACAAAATAAAACAGAACAAGATGGAATCTGGTCACCCAGTGCAAAAACACCGTCTAACCAAGACACTCCCATCCACCTAAAGCAAGGCCTGGAAATTAACTAGGTCTTCAAGGCTTTCAAGAACCTTTATTCTGTCTCAAAATAAGATCTGAAATTAAAATAGATAAGACATGGCTAGAAGCAGTGCTTTTTTTCTTAAAAAAAAAAAAGGTGCCGGAACTCACACACATCATACAACCCGTCTTGCCTACCCTACAAGGTTCCATCCAAAAAAGGTGCCAGAACTCCGTTCTGGGCCTTCTATGAGAAAAAAAGCCCTGGCTAGAAGAGTTAGTGGACTTCAACTCCCAGAATTCCTGAGCCAGCCATGCTGAGGGGAAAGGGAGAAGTTTCCGAGCTGAGCCATTCTGGCTCAGGAATTCTGGGAGTTGAAGTCCACCAGTCATAAAAGAGCCAAGGTTGCCTACCCCTGGGCTAGGCTGTAAGAGAGAAAGTAATGCTATGGTTTGCTGGTCAAGGCAGGTAAAGCAACTACGTAATTTATTGAATTTTAGTAACATGTCCATTTCTTCTGAGACAACAGTGGCCTCACCAGTTATAAACACATAGCATGGCCATGAAAATGTTCTGGCCAGCGGCATACCAGACGGGGAAAAAAGATGAGTATTCTTCCATACATTACACATTATCTGACTCCCTAGAAGTCAAGTAAATCCTTTTGGGGGGGGTAAAGAAAATTATCAGAATAATTCTTGTGAAGAAGTATTGGTCCTCATCAAGTTAAGATGTGTGACCTTCAAAAGAAAAGCAGAAAGAACGCTGGAGACAACATCAAAGATACAGTTGTGCATGTGAATGCAAAACTGTGCCTTAAAATCTCCCAAAAGTGATGAAATGTAAATGTACAGTACATGCTGGCTTGCTTCTTCTTAATTGCTTAATTGCATGCGTTATAGGGATGTCTCTGGTTCCTGCTGAAACTGGCATTCAACGCGCCTTTGTATATAAAATGAGCATCTTCCTCTTTAAAAAAAAAAGCCATATTGAAAACTCCATAATTTATAGGACAGAAGGCCACCTGCAGTGTGACCGTGAATAGCTCAACTCAGCAGGTCATCATCAACACAATCCAATTATCTTTTTCCAAAAAGTTCTCTGTTTTGATTGTCTCTTTTGCACATTTTGACCTTGTTACCATTCTTTCCTTATCACATTATGTGTAATCTGTTGTGCCCTTTTATTTGTGGATATTTTAGAAGGCAGGGGTGTCTGGTTAGCCTGCTAAACTTCTGGGGAGCTCTGGGCTTGTGTACTGTTGTTGATACAGTCCACATTTTATTTTGCTGCAAAGGAATGGCCGGTTTGATCTGCTTGCTGCTATTCTTCTATCTTTTAGACCTTCAAATGTACACAAAAAGAAAGTTTTTTTTAAGCAAGGATCCATGCATAATACATTACCTTTTTTTATTCTGTGCCCTACAGAAAACTATTGAGGATGCCAGTGTAATCTGTGTTTGGGATTTAAATGTTGACAGTCAAGCAAAAAGAGATGGGGAGGGTTCTGAGACAGAGACCTCTCACCTTGCTAGCAATACATCCTTTCTTTTTGCTCATGTTCATTCTTCCAGAAAGAAACTGCAAATATTCCATTTGTTTTTAGCAATTAACCAGGGGAAAAAAGGGGCAAATCTGCAGGTGAATTTTTAAATATTGGAATTGGTAGAGACAGCCCACATACTGTCCAAAGTCATGTTCAGGCATGGGTACCACAGATTTTGATAGGTGTAGTTTGTTTTAAAATAATATTTAAAAAATGTACTTTAATATACTGATGACAATTAAATTAATATTTTCTGCCAGAACAGCCTCCTGCCCTGGAGGATATAATTAACTGAGTTTTATCTTATGTGAGAGAGCAAGAACACAGGCAGCTTCATACTCCATACACACTTCATACAGTTAGAACATGTTCATGGCAAATGGCTCAAGGAAGACTATAGCTAAGGCTACCAGATCTGGCCCACAAAAATCCAAATAAACTTTAGTTTGCAGCGAAGAGTATTTTCTAAGTCTTCTGCAAATGGTAAACAAATAATAAAATATTTGCAACTGATATTAATAGCAACATCAACTGTACAACCTGATCAGCTTTAATATACTACAGCACTTTCTCACACCTCAGGAACAAAAGTAAAACTAAGTAGCTTATCCAGATTTGTGTGTGTGTGTGTGTGTGTGTGATTTTAATCAATTAAGATAAAAGGCTACAAACTCAAATTGCTTCACCCATAATAAGTCTCATTACTTCTAACCTGGATTTCGTGGTGCATAATATAAAAATATTTTATATACAAGTCCATTGCTTCAGCACAGCAATCCACATTCAAAAGGTTACAAAAGGTATTTTAATGCTCGTTTTATGCATTAATTCAAAGTATTTGAATCTTGGCTTTCTGAGTTAAAAAAAACACACACAGAGGCTGGCTTCAGCATTAAAACCATATAGAAGTGTTGTGAAAGTATTTGAAGAGGATACAGTATTTCGTGAATTACACAAACATCAGTGAAGCGTTCTTCCTTGGAGCATTAAAGCAGCCACATCCTCTGAAAGGCTCCACTTCAGGGTCACTCCCAGTGGAAGTGTTGTCTGAATGGGCACATAATATGCAGACAATCAGGAGAAAGCCTTCAAAGCCCATTTCTTAACAGGTGGCAACACCTGGCTGACCTCATAAAGAAAATGACACGTCCACAAAGCCGTCAAGTCAAGCTCAAAATGGAGACTTTACTGTACCCCCAACAGTAATCCTAGAAGATAGCTTTCAAAAGTATTCAGTAAGGCCGTTACTATAGAACTACATGTTCAATACTTGTGAAAATAATTCACTTTTGAAAATCCAGAATGATATCAATAGAGGAGATAATAAAAATAAAGCCTGCCTTTTAACTTCAGATAATGAACATTTTAAAAGACGGAATCGGAGAACAATATGAAAAGCTTTATTCTCTGGTTGACAACAAAGGCCGCCTTGTTAATAACACAGCTGTCTTTATTCATCTACGGGCCCACTATTAGTGACACAGGTGTCATCAAACTGCTGCAGTAATTTACACATTACACTGGAGTAACCTGATCATTAAAAGCCTAATTAATATGCAATTATATCCTTAGTCCAGCAATCACTCTTTTACCCATTTTGTCATTAGATGAATTCAGACCCACAAAATTGATGAGCATAAAACCAATAAATACAAGAATTGCCTTACTCTGTGTCAAATCATGTCAGATCAGTTTAAAGTTAATGGTGGTCTTCTTTGGGGAGGGAGCCATTTCCAAGCTGCATTTCCCAAGCAGTTCTATGGAAAAAGTCAGTTTTTGGCCTCCAGTCCGAAAAATTGAAGATACAGCACAAACTGCTTTTTATAGATTTACATACTTTTATCAGTAACAAAGCAATTGTAATTAGGACTTAGTTCTCTGCTCTGTTGTAGCCACTGTTATTATTCCTATGTTCAAATATGTCAGGAATAACATATGCATTGCAGAATGGTCTTCTAAAATAAAAAGATAAATGAAGCGTTGGCTTACCTGAACGTCTTTTCTCTGCATGGGGGGATGGAGAATCCACCTATGGGTATCCAAAGCCTGCTGCCCAATCAGAAGACTAGGTCTGAAATTTAGCTCCGCCTCCTGGCTTCCTTCCCCAGTTTTTGACAGGCAAAGCTTTCCATCAGATCGGACCGTGTAGCTCCATTGCGACATCCTGTAAGAGAATTTCTGCCTAGCCTAGTTAGAGGAGGGTGTGGATTCTCCATCCCCCCATGCAGAGAAAAGACGTTCAGGTAAGCCAACGCTTCTTCTCCTGCATGGGTGGATTCCGAATCCACCTATGGGACGTACCCAAGCCCTCGTAAGTCCCCCTGGGTGGGGCCTAGGCTGTCTCTTACTAGGATTCAACTATCTGCTGCAAGGCCCTCCTGCCAAACGAGTCCTCTGCTGCGGCAAATTGATCAATCTTGTAATTTTTGACAAAGGAAGACGGAGAGGCCCACGTGGCCGCTCTGCAAATTTCTTCCAGTGGCGCCTGGGTACGCCAGGCTGCCGATGTGGCCGCGCTCCTTGTGGAGTGGGCCGTGATGTTGTTTGGTACCTGCAGTTCCAATGATTCATAGGCCCTAGCTATGCATGCCCTGATCCATCTTCCAATGGTCGAGGAAGATATCTTCAGACCCTTGGACGAAGGATGGTAGGACACGAATAATGCCTCTGACCTCCTGAAGGACGCTGTCCTGTTGACATAGTGACGCAGAGCCCTGCGCACGTCCAGTGTATGCCATCTCCTCTCTTGAGGGCATGTGGGATTAGGACAGAAGTCCGGAAGGACCAGGTCCTGAGACCTGTGAAAACACGTGTTGACCTTAGGGATGAAGGTTGGGTCCAACCGCAGTATCACCCTGCCTTCTGCAAAGGTAATCAGGTCCGGTCGAACCGAGAGGGCTCCCAGCTCCGAGATCCTTCTTGCCGAGGTGATTGCCACTAGAAAGGCCACTTTCAGCGTCAGGAAACGGAGTGAGCTATCCCTCAAGAGGTTCGAAAGGAGCCTCAGTTAGCGCCTGCAGGACCTTATGTAGGTCCCAGGACGGGAAGCGGTGCACTACGGGTGGCCTTCTTACGGCCGCCCCCTTTAGAAATGCGCTTACCGCAGGATGTTGTGACAGGAGTCCCCGGTCCTCACAGACCAGTACCGTCTGTAGAGCTGCTACCTGTCTGCGGATGGTGTTGGTTACTAGACCCCTAACCATGCCATCCCACAAGTACTCTAGAATGTCGGGGATGGTGATGGTTAGAGGACTTAGCCCCTTACTGCTGCACCAAGATGAGAAATTTCTCCAGGTGGCATCGTAGATCCTGTTTGTGGATGGCCGGCGGGCATCCTGGATGACCGAGATGACGTGCTCTGAGAAGGCCTGCCTACTCAGTCCCTCCCGCTCAAGTGCCAAGCGGCTAGTTGTAGCCACTGCGGGTCTGGGTGTTGGAGTTTCCCTTGGCTCAGGGACACCCGGTTCGGAGGGAGTTTCCACACTGGCGAGAGCGACAGATCTACCAAGTCTGCAAACCACGGACGCCTCGGCCAGTACGGAGCAATTAGTATCACCTCCGCTTGTTCTAGTATCAGCTTGCGGATGGTTGCCTGTATTAGAGGTGGAGGAGGGAAGGCGTACAGTAGCCCCTGAGGCCATCTGCATCTGAGGGTGTCCGTTCCCTCCGCTCCCTGGGTCTGGAACCTGGAAAAGAAACGGTGAGTCTGTGTGTTTGTTGGTGATGCGAATAGGTCCAGGCAGGGCCGTCCGAATCTGTCCGAGATGTCCCTGAACAGTTCCGGGGCCAGCCTCCATTCCGCGTGATCTACCGTGGCTCTGCTGAGGGAGTCTGCCTGATGGTTCGCCTCCCCTGATATGTGTTCCGCCTTTAGTGAGGCTAGGTGCTGTTCTGCCCAAAGACCCAGCCCCTTTGCCTCCTTCATGAGGGCCACTGACCTGGTCCCGCCCTGCTTGTTTACGTGCGCTTTTGCTGTTACGTTGTCCGTCAGGACTAGCACGTGCTTCCCTGTCAGGTGAGCTGAGAATTTGCGCAGGGCCAGGTGGATGGCCCTCAGCTCGAGCCAATTGATCCTGTGACGTAAGTCCCCTGGACTCCACCTCCCCTGGGCTATCTTGTCCAATGAGTGCCCCCCCCCACCCAAACAGACTTGCGTCGGTTGTGACTGTGATCCTGTCGGGTTCCCTGAGTGGGGTGCCCCTGCTGAGGGCGCCTGACCTCCACCACCTGAGGGATGCTATGACTTGGGGTGGCACCCTGATTCTCCTGAGCGACGCGCTCTGGTTCTGTCTCTGGTGGGGGAGCAGAAGCCATTGGAGACTTCTGGAGTGCAGCCTTGCCCACGGGACAATTCCCAGGCATGAGATCATTTTTCCCAGGAGCTGAGAGAGTTGTACTATGGTGGCCACTCTTTTTTGAGCCACCAGACGCGCAAGCTTCTGTAAACTCTCCTGACGCTCCGGTGAAAGATATACCATGCCCTGCTCTGAGTCTATGATGGCTCCCAGATGAAGGAGCCTCCTCGATGGAGTGAACTGGCTTTTCTTGTGATTTACTGAGAAGCCATGGGTCTGGAGGGTGTCTATGGTGATCTGGATGTCTGTCAGAGCTGCCTGGTGTGATCCCGACAGGATCAGGATGTCGTCCAAGTAGCATTGGACCCTTACCGGAATCATGCGTAGATGCGCTCCCAGTGCCGCCAGTACCTTCGTGAACACTCGGGGTGCTGAGGACAGGCCGAATGGTAGGGCCCTGTACTGGTAGTGTCGTCCCCTGTAACAGAATCTGAGAAACCTTCTGTGATCCGGCCTTATCGGGATGTGTAGGTAGACCTCTGTGAGGTCTATGGATGACAGCATGTCTCCTCTCCGAATGCTGGCCAGGATGGATCTGAGGGACTGCATCTTGAATTTCCTGTATACTACATAGCGGTTGAGACGTTTGAGGTCGAGGATGGCTCTCCAATCCCCAGATGACTTTGGTACCAGGAACAGGATGGAGTAGTATCCCCGGCCCTCCTGTTCTGGAGGAACTGCCTCTATGGCTCTTATGTCCCCCAGGTGTTCTATGGCCTGATCTAGAAGACCCGCCTTGGTCCTGTTGCGTGACAACGGGCACCTTATGAAGTGATCTGGTGGAGTGGAGTAAAATTCTATTGCTAGACCCTGGGACACTGTTTCCCTGACCCAGGCGTCCGTTGTGGTCGTCTGCCACGCTTCGCTGAACAGCGTCAGACGACCCCCTATGGGGCTGTCCCGGACGTCATTTGGAGCGTCTGTAGGGATGACCTCCCCCCCCTCTAAAGGGGCGTTTGGAAGGTTGACCCCTGCCAGAGGCTGGACGATCCTGGCCGCGCTCCTGCCTGTACGGGAAGGTGCGCGCGTTTCTGGGCCCGTCCCAGGACCGTCCTCCCTGAAAGGACTGCCTCCATTCTCCACCCCCGTTCTGCCGGGGGCCCTGTCTGCGGAATTCCTGTCCTCCCTTGTCTGACTTCTTCGAGGGATGCGCTAGCACCTTTCTTTTGGTCTTGTCCTCAATCACGTAAGGATCCAGGATCGCACCGAATAGTTTCGATCCTGAATACTTAGCTGTGGCGAGGCGCCATTTGGATTTCAGGTCTGTTTTCCAATTTTTGAGCCATGCGAGTCTCCTAACTGCTACTGTACCTGCGATGGCTCTGGCCTAATATCGTGAGGCATACAGGGTGGCGTCCGCCATGAATTCCGCTGTCATGCGTAGCTTTGTCAGGGTCTGTCGTATGCGTACCTGCTCTGGCGGGACGCTCGCCTGGAGTTCCCGCAGCCACCTGATCGACGCCCTGGAGAAGACAGAAGCAGTAGAAGCGGCCCTAATGGCCCAGGCTGATGAGTGGTGTACTCTGCGGAGAGAGAGTTCCGCCTTCCTCTCCTCTGCCTTCATTGCCTCTGACATGTCTCCTGGGATGGCTGAGGAAGCAAACAGAGATATTAGTGGTTCATCGACCTGTGGCACCTCTATAAGTGATGCCAGGGGGCTACAAACATTAAACATCTTCTTTTCCACACCGCTAGGTGAGGGTATGGCCCCCAAGTTGGCCCACTGGGCCCGTACCGATGACCTGAAAACCTTGGTACAAGGTACCTGTATTACCTCTGACACCGGTGAATACATTAGTGGGTCCTTGGCGTCCTCCTCTTCTGAGGAGGGTGGCCTGACCTCCCTTGTCTTAGCTGGCATGTCGAGCGCCGCACATACTTTTGGCAAGAGGGAATGGAAGAATGTGTGGTCGAATAGACCTGGGGCCTGTGCTGTCTGTTGTTCTGTCTCCTCAGTTCCTGACAGCACGGCTCCCTCGTCTTCCCATTCCCCTTGCTCCTCCTCTGACGCCTGTGGAGAAAACTCAGACGCGTCAGAGTCATGGAACATTACATTTCCCCCCCGGGGGGGCGTGTCTCCGTGGCTTGCGAGCCTTTGGAGGGGGAGACTCACTCCTAGACAGTCGGAGATGTTTCAGGGTTTCCTGTAAGAGGGAGTGAAGCTGAGAAAAACACTTACCTGACCTCGTTCTCTTCCTACCTCTGTGCCCAGCCTCCTCCTGGCTTGTTGTGGGTTCAGAGTGTGCTGGTGATGAGGGCACCGATATAGGGGACAGGTCTTCCTCCGTTCCTCCCCTGGGGGTCCATTCCCTGGACCCCTGCTCTGCTTCCGAAGGCCCAAAGGAGCTGGGAGTCTCCAGGAGTGCCAGGTCTGTTCTCTCTGTTCCTATGGCCCTGCGCTGAGCCTTGGCAAACTCCTTCTCCAAGGCCTGGTGTCTCCTTATGGCCTGACGCTCCGCTGTCTTCGATGGCTCAGTTAGGTGCTTCATTTTGGCCTTCTTCTTGCCCCCCCCCGTTCCTCCGTTCGGCGTGGCGGCGACGGGGGGGGCGCTGAGCCTTGGGCCGGAGTGCCCTCAGCCATGGCCATGCTCAAGCTGGGACTATGTCCCGGTAGCTAGGCAGGCGAGGCCGGAGTCGGCAGTGCTTAAGGGAGGCCTTCCCTAGCCTGCGCGACGGTAGCGAGGGGAAGGACGGCGGCTTGCGAATCCTCCGCCTCTCTGCTGGACCGTCCTGCTTCCCCCTGTGCTGTCTGGTGCAGGTGCTGGTAGGGCTTCGCACGCAGCGCACCTCCGGAATAAAGGGAAACCTCCCTTCCTAACCCTCCGGCCGCAACCGTCCGGCTTAGGGTGACAGACCAGCGGTTCCGCTCACTCGTTGTCCGCCGGCAAAAAACTTCCCTGGGTCTAGGCCTCAGAAGGAAAGAACAAAGGGTGCCCGCACGCCCCCCTTCTTGAAGGGGGTATTTTCGCGCCTTGCGGAGAGCACCAATCGCCAGGCGCGGCCGGCTGGGGACCACCCCCTTTCCAATATGGCGATTCGCGCCAGTGGCTGGGACCTCCCCCTAACCAAGATGGCCGCCGTGCCAATTTTCCGGTCGGAGCTCAGTGCTCCCGACCACGCGGAGCCTCGTTTTAAAGGCTCCGGTCTACCCGCTCCGATTTGAGAGCGGTCTGTCTATTTGCCGTCTCAGGCGGCCTCCTCCCCGTCCCCAGGTCCCCACTTGCGTTTGGTAGGGGCGCTCCTTCGCCCTTCTGCGTCAACGATCGAGCCTCGGCTTCCTTCAACGTCTGTGGGGTCCTGGTCGTCTTCTGGAGGCAGTCCGGGAGTCCGGGGATATTTCCCCCCGCGGCTCCCGATCTCCCGAGGCCCCAGGCCTAGGCGGCCTCCTGACGATCCCGGGGCGAGGATGAAGGATCCGAAAGAACCCCGTCGAGAAATCAAGTAACTTTCAGACTAAAAATTCTAAATTTCGTATTTCCAATAGCTAAAGAAAAAAATACTACTAGAGCTAACTAAAAAAATTAAAGTTTACCAGTCCTTTAAACCGAAAAAACCTTTCTTCCTGGAGCTACCGGGAAGAGCTGTTCTTGGGCTTCAGACTAGGAAAAAACTGGGGAAGGAAGCCAGGAGGCGGAGCTAAATTTCGGACCTAGTCTTCTGATTGGGCAGCAGGCTTTGGATACCCATAGGTGGATTCGGAATCCACCCATGCAGGAGAAGATGGCATAAAGGCATGAGGAACTGACCGTCGTATAAATGTAGGGTGGGTAGGCCAAGTGCAGGAAAATTCTTTACTTGCCTAAATAGAAAAGACTTCTACAAAAATAAACAGTGCTTAATAGCGTATTTTTTACCAATTTTAAACGGTTTGGTTTAATTTATTTACTATACTTGCCTAGTCTCCCATGTTATATAAGTGACGTTGGTTAATATCATGAAATGATCAATACAGTAACAGAATGCAATACAATATACTCAACAAAACAACAAAACAAAAATAGAAAGTAACTATTGAAAATTAACTTATCAGCAACAAAGACTATATTTTGGCTTCCATGCCTGAGAGAAAAGCCAGCCCTATTCCAGCAGGATTGGGGATAAATTAATCTTTGAAGCAACTGTGAAATATTAAATAGCACCCCAATTAATATTTGAAGACAATTTGTGTTTCTTTGAGATTAAGTCCTAGATTAAGTAACCAGTAAAATGTTTCAGTATTTTCCATGTAAGTTACAGCATGTAAAAAAGGAAAGCAATTTTGACCAAAAACATTTTTTTAAAAAAATATTCAATGGGAACTACCGGTATTTATTTCTCAGAAGCAACTTAAAAATAAGTTAGCAAGCGAGGAATCAAAAATCACAATATGAATATGCTTCCTTCCTTCACATCCTCTTAAAAGTTAAACAAATAAGTGTCATATGTATAATGCTATCCAGTGATGGGATTCAAATATGTGAACAACTGGTTCTCTGTGTGGATGCCGCTTCCGGAAGTCCATTCTGGGCCTGGGCAACAAAAAAATTAGCTGCCGGTTCTGCTGAAGTGGTGTGAACTGGCTGAATCCCACCACTGATGCTATCCATGCTAGACAGGAAGAATTTCATTTCAACAGCAGTGGAGGAAGGGAGGAAGCCTCTGTAATTCCAAAAGATAATTTATTCGGATTTCTATGCCGCTCCTCTCCGAAGACTCGGAGCGATAATGTTCCTGATATACCATCACAAAGCCCATTTTGCTATATGAATACCCAAGTCCACTTCCCAGTTTTTTAGTATCTGTGTGACTGTATAAAAATTAGAATCTGTCAAATGACATACGAATCACACAACAGATGTTTACATTTCATCCTTACCATTTAGCTATATGATTTAATATTTCCCACCTCTAATTAATTAATTTGTCAATCTATTAAATCTATTTTTCAAGCCTGTATACAATTTTACTGCTGATTTTCTGGATGCCTAAGTTTACTCCATGGATTACAATAGCGTAGATTATTTTTCATTTTCTTTTTAAATATCTAATGACAACATTAAGATGAATAAATGCAGAAAAGCCTCAAACCTGGAACACAAACACCACATCACCGAAGGTTTATGTTTTATTATTGAAATCAAGCACTTTTCTCTTTTTTCTTTACTTGCTTGCTGCTGTTTCTGGTCTTTTACCATAAAGAAATAATTAGAATTTATTACTTGATCTACTCTGGAGGGTCTTCAAACTTGGCCCTTTTATGACTTGTGGACTTCAACTCCCAGAATTCCTCAGCCAGAATGCCTGACTGAGGAATTCTGAGCGTTGAAGTCCACAAGTCATAAAAGGGCCAAGTTTGAAGACCCCTGCTCTACTCTCTCCTCTCTTGGAAGACAAACGGAAAGTCTGTGAGTAGAAATGCCCACAAACCTGGAGAAAATGCATTTTTTCTTCTTCTGGAAAGCACTTGCAATTTCCGAGGAAAACCCACCAAATTGTTTTATCTATTCAGACACTACAGGGCACTGACTTTATAGAACTTTCCTACGTTTGAAATCTGTGAGATCTGATGGCTGTTGCAATCCATAAAAGATTTGCCTGTTACGTACTTTGCGATGACCTAACTTTCACTGCTCACAAAAAAAGGGGAAAAAATATGATTCACTGGTTTAGCTACATTTTCTCCACTGACCTTGGTTTCTCTGGCCTCTTGCCTAGCCGTTCCCTCAAGCTGTCTCTAGGAAGTCTTCTTTAAAAAGAAATATCCTGAAGTGCCATCCATGACAAGGCTCTCGTAAACCTTTGCGTCAATATCCCACATTGTTGTTCCCGCCCACCATCTCCCCTTCGAAATTTCTATTTGATTAGAATTGAATATGACTCCGAGAACGTCAATATTATAGAGGTACAGGGATTATAGACGTACAGGGAGTCCCTGACTTACATTCATTCCGTTGGACGTTACAACAGCACTGAAAAAAGTGACTTAACAACCATTTTTCATACTTGCCACCGTTGCAGCACAGAATGGGACAACTCGCCACAGGACAATGTAACAATTCAATTTAATTATTTAAAATAAATTTTTAAAAAATTAATTTTTGTCATTCACATTTCATTCTGTTCCTCCTTTTGCTTCCTTTCTTTAATGATTCTTTTCCACCATTACTTTAATATTTAGAATAGAGTATAGAAAATTTGGAATGGAATGGAATGGAATGGAATAGAATAGAATAGAATAAGGAATAGAATAGAATAGAATAGAACAGAACAGAATAGAATAGAATAGAAAATATGGAATGGAATGGAATGGAATGGAATGGAATGGAATGGAATGGAATGGAATAGAATAGAATAGAATAGAATAGAATAGAATAGAATAGAATAGAATAGAATAGAATAGAATAGAATAGAACAGAACAGAACAGAATAGAAAATATGGAATGGAATGGAATGGAATGGAATGGAATGGAATGGAATGGAATAGAATAGAATAGAATAGAATAGAATAGAATAGAATAGAATAGAATAGAATAGAATAGAATAGAATAGAATAGAAAATATGGAATGGAATGGAATGGAATAGAATATAATAGAAAATATGGAATGGAATGGAATGGAATAGAACAGAACAGAACAGAATAGAAGCTGGAAGGGACCTTGGAGGTCTTCTAGTCCAGCCCCCTGCTCAAGCAGGAGAACCTATACCATCTCAGACAGATGGTTGTCTAGTCTCTTTTTAAAAACCTCCAATGATGGAGCGCCCAAGATTTCTGGAGGCCAGCTATCTCTCACTGGTTGATTATCCTCACTATCAGGAAGTTTTTCCTTAATTCCAGGTTGATTCTCTCTTTGGTTGTGGTGCATTGGCTGTGGCGAGTTGGCCTTGGCGAATTGTCACAGACCCATTGTAACATCCCCATGGTCACACGATCAAAATTCGGATGCTTGACACTTGGGCCAGAGGAACACCTACAATGCCCTGTGAGGAATATTCGCAGATAAACTTGCTCAGAATCACTCTGAACTAGATTCCAGGCTCAAATCCAGTAAGCTGACTAAAACATGGTTATTTCCCAGTTATCTGGGAAACAGTTCAAACCTGCTGGTGCCAAGGATGCTGTGTTCTAGATCCATGTGCCTCCTAAAACCTCCCAGGAAAGGACAGGTAATTGGGCTTAGAAGCTGTGGCGAAATAGATGAGGAGTAATTTGCTCAAGCCTGAAAGACTGAGAAGCTGTGGGTTTGGGACTCCCATTCCCCCTGATCAGGGTCTGAGATTCTGAATGGGGCTAAGCATGCCTTCAAGCAGAGCAGGCTTGCAGTTTGGGAGTCCTTCTATCTAGAACAGACATGTCAAACACAAGGCCCGGGGGCCGGATGCGGCCCGCGAAGTGGTTTCATGTGGCCCGCAAAGCCATCCTGGAAACAGTGAGGGAACGGCCCCCTCTGCCTTGGCCCTGGCCCAGGCCACCTGGGAGCCAATGTACAATTTTGTGGTGGCCATCTATGCTGAAACACATTCAATCTTAGCTGCATAAGCCCCCCCCCTGCGCATGGCCTGAGAGGAACAGCGAGGCCCCCTCCAGTGGACCATGCCTTGGCACTTGCCCCGGTCCCACCCCCTTCTGCCAGAGACCTCAGATTTGTCCCACTCCTGCCCAGGCCCCCACAGGCACCCTTGATGCAAACAATTTAGAGTTGGCCATGCGCACCCAGTAAGCCACCCCCACTCCATCCACGCCCACCCAGTAGACCACACCCACCCGGCCCCGAGTGCAACCGCAATGCTGATGCGGCCCTCAATGAAATTGAGTTTGACACCCGATCTAGAAGATTGTCAGCTCCTGTTCAAAGAGCACAGGGCAACCATGACCCAGAGAGCCTTTGCATAAATCCATCTTATAGGTCAAATGCACCTATTCATCATCTTCTCACAGTAGTTACTCAGGATTTGTCACCCCTCCCCCTTGTCTGGATTGGTGCAATGTACTCTAGCTGGTCTGCCTATGAAGACCTGAGAAGCTACAGCTGGTCCAGAATTCAGCAACACAAATACTTATGGGCATGTCTTGGTACACCCCTATAACACCGTTACTTTGTGAGCTGCACTGGCTCCCAGTAGGCTTCCACATTTAATTCAAGGTGCTGACCATCATCTATAAGGCTCTTTTCAACGCCTAAGGTTATTTGAGGGCTCTTTGGTGCTCTCTGAGCTTGCTTGTTTTCTTGCAGACGTTTCATTACCCAAACATCACTGCTAGCTAATCATCAGACTAGCACTGGGGATGTTACCTAGTTGGGTCATGAAATGTCTGCAAGAAAACAAGCAAGCTCAGAGAACACCAAGGACTCCTCATGTCATTCCTGAGCTATAATTATTCTCCTTTCTTTGGCAAGACTCTTGTCTCCAGTTATTCTGCTTGTCCCATAAGATCCGACCGTTATGGCATGGCTCGGGGTCATTTCTATCAAACAATATCATTCAGCTGGACTCAGAAAACATGCCTTTCTCTATTATGGAACCAATCTCTCTTAATATTTAAATAGCCCAACCCTGCTGAACTGTCACAAGACTTGCAGCCTTCTTTCCCTTGGTCAGTGGGCTTGGCTGTGTGTGTGAACCCATCTTGGTGATAATTGTGTGCCTTTGAGTTATCCCAAATGAGATCTGCCGTTTTTGTCAGGACGATTGTAATAGATTGTTAGCCATCCAAAGTCATAAAACGACTTATATGTGGGCAGCCATATCAATGTAAGTAATAAATAAATTATATTTATTTTATGAAGATTTAAACCATTTTCCATAAGACCACTAACATGCTTTCTACATAACCATCACAACCACTTATTTTTGTCAGAAGAGACATGCTCTGAAAACAGCATATCAAACAGAGTTTTAAACTTGAACAGATATTGGGCAACTTCTTCGTGGTGACTTACAGATGACAAGGCTTTCCACCAGCAGAGAAGACACAATTCTGAACTCGGCAGGCGGACGTGGCAAAGTTAATTGGTCACCTTCTCTGAAGAAGCCTCGTCTCCATATTTCATTTCTTTCTTTGGGTCTTATGAAGAATTGTATGTTTCTGTGGTAACTAAACAGGAAAACTGACGTTTACATTTTGAATGAGGTAATCCTCCGGTCAGTGAGCCTTTGTAACATTTTTTCAAACAAGCTACTTTTAGTACTGTAAAATCTATTTTAAAAAATAGCTGGCTACAGATATTGGAAGCATTCCAAAGGTGAAGCCACACAAGAAAATCTAATTTTAGCTATGTATAATTAAATAATAAAGCTAGGGAAAAATCAATTTCACTTATGGCTAACTTTTCCTAATAAATACTATTTAAAATTTAACACTATCCCAAATATTAATAAGAACAAATCTAACAACAGAAAACATAGAGCACCTACTATATAATCCTGAAAGAGATTTGTCCCAGCTCCCTTACTGTTAAATACTTTTAAAACCCCATTTATAAAGCAATCTGGAAAGAATAGGAACTTTATCCACAAAGAGAAATACAATATGCCATACCAAAAAATAAATAAATAAAAAATACAAGAGATATACTGTCTCAATTTATTATCCTTAATGAAGTATTTATAGGCTAGAAAATAAATTCACAGCCCTGTTACTTTTTCTATAATGAATTTAAAAAAGAGAAAAGATTCCATATTGATGAGTTCAGTATTATGACATTTTTTTTACAAACAAATATTCAGTCAGTTATGCTTTTCTACTTAATTTCAAGGGCCCTGGAATTAGAATGACCAAGTAAAGACAAAAAGATGCTTTGACTGCACAGAGGCATGAATGCCTTCAGCACCTTAAGGCAAGCGTCCACACAGCTGTACTGCATTCTTTGCATTTCCAAAGGTACCTTCCTGCCTTTGAATCAGAAGTCACTGCACAGTCCTAGTATTTTCTGTTTATTTGGCCCTAATTGACACCCCACTGTGATTAAATTTAACGTAGAATTCAATATGGACCCCGAAATCAGAAAATTTTGATTCTAAACAGCTGAAACTATAGAAAACGGAAATGGCAGCACCTCTGCCAGAAGTTATATATAAACTGAAAATGAATCTATAGCATTTTCAACATTGGTATTTTTGTTATATGTCATCACGGTCACCGACTCACCAATGTGCTGATGCTAGAAGCCGAGACAAGTTGCAAAGGAAAATGCAAAGCCACTGAAAGAAAAAAATACGCAATGTACTCCCTGTGCTTCCCTTTTCATATTCCTGTCCTTGCCAGCTGCAGGGTCATTTACAAGTAGTCCTCCGTTTACAACGGTTCATTTAGTGACCATTCAAAGATACAACTGTTGCAAAGTTACATGACTGTTTTTCACACTTTTGACCGTTAACAGCATCCCCAGGATCACGTGATCAAAATTCAGGCCCTTGGCAACTGGCGGTTGCAGTGTCCCGGGATCACGCAAACCCCTTTTGCGACCTCCTCACAAGCAAAGTCAATGGGGAAGCCAGATTCACTTCACAACCGTGTTACTCATTTAACAATGGCAGCGATTCATTTAACAACTGTGGCAAAAAAAAGGTTGTAAATGAGGCAATATTCACTTAACTGTCTCACTTAACAACATAAACTTTGGGCTCAATTGTAATCTTAAGTCGAGAACTACCTGTACAGCAGTGTTTCTCAACCTTGATAATTTTAAGGCATGTGGACTTCAACTCCCAGAATTCCACAGCCAGCACTGCTGGCTGTGGAATTCTGGGAGTTGAAGTCCACATGCCTTAAAATTGTCAAGGTTGAGAAACACTGCTGTACAGCACCATATCTACAGCCTACAATTCAGAATATGTTAAAACTAGAGAAAAATGTTTTCTACAAAAGAGCATTTAAAGCAGGGGTTCTCAAGCTTTGCTGGCTGAGGAATTCTGGGAATTGAAGTCCACAAGTCTTAAAGTTGCCAAGGTTGAGAACCCCTGATTTAAAGCAAGGGTAACTTGTCAACTCTTCCCCCCCCCAAAAAAAAGCAGTATCTCCAAGTTAACAAAAAAGAAGCATTTTTGGAATCTGTTCCTGCTTAAAAGTAGTTTGGCATTAGAGAACTTTTTAATTTGTTTGGGAAATCTTATTTTATCCACTAGACCACAAACAAATGTAACTTGTTTCACTGTCCTGGGACTAGTTTCAATCAATTCAATCCAGTTTTTTCAGCTTAATAACTGAAGCAAAAGTATTAGGAAGGCTCTGCCTTTTCCCTTCCACCTGAAAAACAGAGTAAGTCTTTAGTAGCAAGCTAGGAAAAGGAGATGCTTCTATCTATGCCTCTTTATCTTCTTTCTACAGTATTGCCAAGACAAAAGCTTTATACCCCATCACAGAAATATATATATAGAAGTGTGTGTGTGTGTGTGTGTGTGTATGTATGTGTGTGTATACACACACACACATTAATGTTCTGATACAAAAAGAGGATAAATCCTCTTTTGAGGGTTTCCCCTGAAAAACTAACTGTTGTTAATGTACACTTGAGTGACTAAAAAAGCACCAAAAAATGAAATACTAAAAGTATTTTTTGAAAAACTAAATCAAAAAACAGTCCACAAAGAAAAAAAAATACAAAAAGGAGAAGAGCGAAGAACTCAGAAGAATTTCTTAAAATGAAAGCTGCTCACCTAAAGGATAAAAGAAGCAAATACTCTATGCATTCAAAACGGGACTGAATAGATTGTGTCTTGTAAGTCTACCAAGAACAGACAGACTGAGCAATGACAACAGAACTTAAAAATGGTTGCCTTTTGATAATTAAAACGTGCTGGCAAAGTTATTCAATCCGGTAATTGCTTCTGCAAAAATACAATTAAGTTCTATGCAGGCATTTGATAATAAAATACTTTTCATTAAGAGAAGAAAAAGTAGCATTTATAAAACGTAACAATGGTTTTGGATTAGCTTTCAAAAGATAAAAGCAAAGCTATCAATTAATCTTTCCAATCACTTGGGAAAGGGACAGTTATTTAGGTGGGTACAAAAGAAATGATAACGTAAGAAAGCCCTCCACTACCTGGGCAAAACTAGAAAAATCCTTACCCCTACAGCCACCACACTAGAAAGATATGATATGCAATTATGAGAATAGGCCACGTTAAAGTATTCTCTCTCCTGATTGTGTATGCATAACTATAGGTAATAGGATCTGGTCAACTTGCCTTGACTTACAAGTTAAGCAGAGTTAGAGCAAATTAATACTTGGACGGGAAACTATCAAAAATGCCAAAGCTGCAGACTAGATTAAGAAGACACCCCCCCCCCAAAAATAAATCCCCAAATCTTATATGAAGACAATGCCAAACAATTTCCATACTGCAAGAAAAACTGCATGAATCTGTGTGTGAAGTCATCAAACATCCTTACTTTTAAAAACTCATCTTTCTGTGGGATGTGGAAACAATCCTTGGTCTTATATGTTCATCCCTCTCTTCAACAAGCTCAAAAGTAATGCCCAATCCTGATATTCTGTCATTCTGTTTTATTGCAATGATCCAATCCAGACAATAATAAACCCCAGTCTCACACCTTTCCTTTCCAAGAATCAGAAGAAGTCAAGAAAACAAGTTTTTCCAGCTTCCAACATCATGTTGCACTATTATGCCAAAACTCAGAGCTCTGTGGCTGGGTAAAAACTCAGTAAACAAACCAGACTAAGAAGCTGGTTTAAACAAACCATAATTTCTGCATTTTGGTTTTAATAGAAAACGTGATTTATTTGAAATGGCAAGCTTCGCATTTCCTTCCCTGGCATGCAAAACAGAAGGAAAAGGAAAGATGGAGCTACAATATTAACCACAGCTCACTCACAGAGCAGGAATCCATGGCTTCCTGTTATGTACAAAGTGACCCAATCTCTAGTTGATTATACACAGGGCAAGAGATCCTATGTTCAAATAACTACAGGATATCCCAGTCCAAACAATACCTTTCTAGGAAGTTAAATCATTATCCAAATTGGCTTCTTACAAGTTCATATTTCTTCATCAGTAAACTCTGCCAGCACTCGGTATAACTTTAGATTAACATTTAAAATATGCTAATCTAGCTAAAATAATTTTAAAATGTGTGCAAAGCATTCCCTTAATAGTGAGGTTACATTAACATTCAGAAAATCCCCAACTTGTCTATCAAAACAAAAATAGCAAAGGATTACCATTTATGTTTAAAAGGGCTACAAACCGAATGTCTCCTTAGAAGACACAAAGATTTAGTCTCTTCTGGTTTAAAATGATTAAAATTGGCTCTTAATACCAGGCCATTTCCTTAAAAACAGGATATGACTTCATCACCACTGGACTAAGGTAACCAGGTACAATCAAGAACAAAAGCCCTTAAATGCTTAATTAGTTGTGGTGCAGAGAAGGGAATTTTAGCAGGTGCAGTTGTTGCCCATATCAACACAGAAAGTAGCGTGGGTCACCAATTCCCCATTCAGTTCATTAAATGCCTAATACTGTCTGGCACTTGGAGCACTTCTGGGGAATAGAGGACATCTGTGTCCTCTCTTAACCTTTATTCACTGTCAGTCTGCTTTATATAAATAATGGCTAGGGCTTTTTAAATCCAACTATAGTTGGCATCTGTTAACTCCTTGCAAAGGTGTAGGTTGCCTTGAATGTTGAGAAAGATGGAGGAGACAATGCTGCATCAAAACAAGTCATAAGAATTTGCAGAGAGACAGAATCACACATAATGGTTCCTATCACAGGATCCTGAATACACAAACAGCTATATTAGAGGTACACAATGGAAACAAGCGTTGTCTTGCTAGTTATATATAGACCCAGCACCCTTAAGATTTAAGCCAAGAGTTGTAGTATCAGGCCTACAGCAAAAATGAAAGCAGTTGTGACAAGCTGAATAAATTGACCCGAGGGAAGAGGATGAAAAAGGGTAAGGAAACAATCATTCATCTTTTGTCGTTACTAGAATGAGATTTGCCAGACAGCACGACTGAGCAAATTAATATTACCTTCCTTTCTTTTGTGAGCTTAAGTAATCTGTTTATAAATTTAATCATGCCCTGTATATACTGGTTATTGTTTAAGGATGTTGTTAGGGAAAAGAAAATCTAAACTACTTCCAGATGTGGGTTTCAGGGTGGGAAAGGGGATTGGAAAGTTTGCAGTACAGATGTTCATCACCAACAATGCACTCCAAAATCGCAACCGATAGCATTTTTACTATAGAGCGTTACCTGGGCTCGGATCCAACGCCAACTGCAAAAGAGCCCAGCATTTATATCAGGTGTGTACAGGTCGTCCTCAACTTACAGAAGTTCATTCAGTGACTGTTCAAAGCTACTGCACTGAAAAAGGGACTGATGGCCATTTTTCACACTTACAAATGGTTTGCACGGTCACACGATCAAAATCCGGCCGCTTGGCCGCTGGTTCATCTTCAATGACCAGAGGGGTCTTCAAACTTGGCCCTTTTATGACTTGTGGACTTCGACTCCCAGAATTCCTCAGCCAGTCCAAGGGCCAAGTTTGAAGACTCCTGTTCATGATGGTCACAGTGTCCTCTGTGTGTGTGTGTGTGTGTGTGTGTGTGTGTGTGCGTGTGCCTCCATCAGTGACTGTGTTGATTTGATTGTATGCTGTATGAATGTGTTTCGGATTGAATGAATGTGTTTTGGATTGGATGGTTGATTGTCATTGGTAAATTAACTTTATTGTATTATTGTTGTAAGCCGCCCTGGGTCCCAGGAGAAGGGCGGCATAGAAATTTAAATAAAGTAAAGTGATCCCGTTCTGTAACCCTTCTGACAAGCCAGAGTCAATGGGGGAAGCCAGATTCGCTTAACAACCTGGTTATTATTAACTCAACAGCTGCCAGGATCCCCTTACGAAACGTGGCAAGAAAAGTGGTGAAAAAGGGGGCAAAGCTCACTCCACAAACGTTTCACTCAGCAACAGAAACGTCGGGGCTCCATTGCGGTCGTAAGTCGAGGACTACCCGCGTTGTGTGCCATACAGCCTATGGGAGGAAGGGAAGGGAAGGGAAGGGATGGCAGCCTCCCACCCCCCAAGGCAATCCCAGTAATACACAACCGTGCAATGAGTCAAAGGCCAGGCAGGACCGGAGAGAGAAACCTTCACCAACGGCGGGCTGACAAGAACCAAGGGCGGCAGAAGAGAGTCGAGGCTAAGTTTCAAGCCGGGTCTGTCTCGTTTCGTCCCCGTGGATGAGCCCGAAGGACGCCAGCGGGAAGCGGGGCGTTTGATTCCCCCCCCCCCGAAAAGGCACCGCCGTCCCCGGACGCCTCTTTCCAAGAAGCGGAAAGTCTCCGCCGGGAGGGAAGGAAGGAAGGAAGGAAGGAAGGAAGGAGGGAAGGAAGGAGGGAAGGAGGGAAGGAAGGAAGGAAAGGAAGGAAAGGAAGGAGGGAAGGAAGGAGGGAAGGAAGGAAAGGAAGGAAGGAGGGAAGGAAGGAAGGAAGGAAGGAAGGAAGGCAGAGCAGCCACCGCAGAAACCTCCGCCGCTTCCGCTCCGTCTGTCTCCCCGAGCGCCCAGGGACGCCGGCCGGGCCGGGTCCGGTCCGGTCCGCTCGTCTTGGTCGCCCCGGGGAAACGGCCCACCGCCGGGCCTGCGCGGACCCTGCCTCCCGGGCGGAGGGTCCGCAGGGCTAGTGGAGCCGCCTTCCCGCCGCCCCCGGCCTCTTTCCTGGCGGCGGGGTCGAGCAGCCCGAGGGAGCCCCCTCCCCCATCCCGCCCGGCTTCCATTCAAAGCCCCCTCCCCCCGCCGAGGCCCCCCTCCCCTCCCCTCCCCGCCTGTGGGGACCCCGCCCGGCCGACCAGCACGGGACCCATAAGGCGCAGCCGCCGCCGCCGCCGCCTCCCTCCCCCACCCCGTTTTCCCCCTCAGGCGCGCTGCCTCAACTCACCGGCGCAGCCGTGCGCGCGAGGCGGAGAAGACGGACGGACGGACGGACGGACGGACGGACGAGGCGAGGGAGACGCGCCCCTCAGGGATGCCCGACAGCAGCAGCGGCAGCAGCAGCGGCGGCCGCCTCCTCCTCCGCCTCCTCAGCCAGCGCTCCCGCCGTCCCGCCCGGCGGCCACTTCCAGGCTGCTCAGCCTCGCCTCAGCCGATGCTACCTCAGCCTCCCGCTCCCGCTCTCCCCCCTCCCCTCCCCTCCCCTCCCCTCCCGGCGCGCTGCACGCTGGGAGACGGCGCGGCGCGCGCGCGCGCGCACGAGCCACGCGAAAATGGCGGCGAGAAGCGTGCGGGGAGGGGGAGGAGAGGGGAGAGGGGCGGCGAGGGCGAACGGGGCGGGACGCGCGGCGCGAGGGGAGCTAAAGGCTCCTCCTCCTCCTCCGTCTCCTCGCACCCCCCCCCACCCACCCACCCGGCCTTTTGCGCCGAAGGAGCGTTCGCGGCGTCCCAAGCTCTCTCTCTCTCTCTCCTTCGTTCCCTACAACAGCCCTGCGAGGTAGGCCGAGGGTCAGCGTCTTCCCTGAAGAAGTCACCGTGAAGGGTGTTAGTATTTAGTACCGCTTTATAAAGCCCTAGTACAGGGGTTCTCAACCTTGGCCCCTTTAAGACTGGTGGACTTCAACTCCCAGAATTCCTCAGCCAGCTTCGCCTGAGCCTGGTTGAGGAATTCTGGGAATTGAAGTCCACCAGTCTTAAAGGGGCCAAGGTTGAGAACGCCTGCCCTAGTAAGACCACACTCGGAATACTGCAGCCAGTTTTGGTCACCATACTGCCAAAAAAGATGTTAGATCTTGGAAAAAGTTCAGAGAAGAGCAACTAAGATGATCCAAAGCCTGGAAACTGAAACATAACAAGAACGGCTGAGGGACTTGGGTTTGGCTAGTCTAAAGAAAAGAAGAAATAAGAAAGTGAGGACAAATAAAGGGAAATATTTCTTCACCCAGAGGGTCGTTGATTTATGGAATTCACTTCCAGAAGAGGTCGTGACAGCTGTCAGCCTTGACAGCTTCAAGGCAGGGCTAGATAGATTCATGGATGCCAAGTGTATCGGTGGTTATTAAAACGGATGTCCATGTGCCGCCTCTATGTTGGTTGAGGCAGGCAGGATTCCCTTGAGTCCCATTTGTTGGGGGTCAAGGGAAAGGGAGGGTTTTGCCTTCTCTTTCTGCTCAAGATCCCCATGTACAATTGGTGGGCCAGTGTGTGACACAGAATGCTGGACTCAATGGGCTTTGGCCTGATTCAGCAGGGCTCTTCTGATGTTCTTATGTTCTTATTCTCCAAAGCACCAGAGGGAAGGATGAGAAACAATGGTTGGAAAATGACCAAAGAGAGAAGCAACCTGGAACTAAGGAGAAACTTCTTGATAGTGAGAACAATCAACCAATGGAACAGCTGGCCACCAGAAATTGTGGGTGCTCCATCACTGGAGGTTTTACCTGTCTGAGATGCCATACCTGGCATGTCCAGGGCACGGGGTTGGACTAGATGACCTCCAAGGTGCCTTCCAACTCTTAGTAGTAGTAGTAGTAGTAGTAGTAGTAGTAGTAGTAGTAGTAGTAGTAGTAGTAGTAATAATCTCATGGGCTCCCTGCAGCCTCTCTAGATAGGTGGACTCCAGCTCCCAGAATTCTCTGCTCTGGACATGCCAGGAATGGACTTCTGGGAATCAAAGTCCATATCTCTGCAGGTCTGTAGGTCTCCCAATCTGGAAAGGCAGACAAAAACTTAATGTGGTTTATTTGAACCTGTCAGCCATTTAGTTTTCTAAAGCATGGTTTACAGCTGAGCTCTCTTTGAACATACTAAACTGGTTGCTACGGTATTTTCAGCAGATCCACAGATCTCATCCATGCTACCGGTCTTCAGCCTTAGCTCAGACTGAAAGGCAGCATCTGACAACGCATCTAAAATTTGAATTCAGATCACCAGAATCGGGACACATGACAATATTGGTGTGTGTGTGTGTGTGTGTGTGTGTGTGATGATGTCATAACAAATGATGCAAATTATGGAAGAACATGATGCACACTGTCTCTTGCTCACCCAATGAGCACATCCAAGCCAAGATAGTCATCCCTGCACGCTGTGCTCCACATGCAGAATTCAGATTACTGCAATGCTTCTCAACTTTTGGATGCATAGATTTCAACCCCCCCCCCAAATTCCCCAGCCAGTTTTATCATTTTTCTTGTCTTTTGGAAGGGGATAATGGCAAAACTCTGATTAATTTCACTTGTTTATAGATGAAGAATAGAATAGAGCTGGAAGGGACCTTGGAGGTCTTCTAGTCCAGCCCCCTGCTCAAGCAGGAGAACCTATACCCTTTCAGACAAGTGACTGTCCAGTACCACCTTTAAAATCTCCAGTGATGGAGTGCCCACAATTTCTGGAGGCAGGCTGTTCCACTGGCTAATTGTCCTCACTGTTAATTAACTTAATTCCAGGTTGCTTCTCTCTTTGGTCAGTTTCCAATCATTGTTTCTTGTCCTGCCCTCTGGTGCTTTGAAGAATAGTTTGACGCTCTCTTCTTTGTGGTAGCCCCTCAAATACCGGAATACTGCTATCATGTCACCCCTATTTCTTCGTCTTTTTTTTTTTTTTTAGATTAGCCAAACCCAAGTCCTGCAACTGTTCTTCGTACGTTTTTGTCTCCTTTGGTCATCTTATTTGCTCTTCTTTGCACTTTTTCCAAAGTCTCGACATCTTTTTTGTAGTATGGTGACGTTGGTATTTATCAACATGGCATACATACCTAATACTCCCTTCTCCTGTTATTCCCACTACAATCCTTTGAGGTTAGTTGGGCTGGAATAGAATGATTGGCCCAAAGTCACCCAGCCAGCTTTCATGCCTAAAGCAGGACTAGAATTCACAGCCTCCTAGTTTTTATCCGATACCTTTAACCACTAGACCAAACTGGCTCCAAATTTCCATATTTTAATCTTTTAATTGCTCTTTTTGGATAGGTATTTTGAAATGCACAATTTGATTATAATAGTGGTACATCATATAATGAACTTTAATGATAGTTGGTTGAACAAACCACCGTTGCTGGTTTCATAACACCCTCACTCCAAACAAACTGCTTAATTCAGTGTGTGAATTTAGCAACAGCAAGAATTAATTGGAATGCAATTCATCCGTCATCTTGCATTTCTGGGGCTTGATATAGCATCTAGACTTCTATCACTAATAGTTCCCACCCGGGGCATTGCTTCTTTTAATTTTCTAAGTCTTTAATAAACCTATAAATCCTCATGTTGTATTGGTATAAACCATAAAAAAAACAATGAACTTAATTACAACATAACAGTCATTAAAATTTCAGTTGCCGTACAGGGATGTTACGGAGGGAAAACAGTTTTAAGCGGAAGATGAAAATAGTAATCTAGCCTTTGACAGTTTAGTAGCTAAGCACCTCCTGTTTTACTAAGGGGACCAACCGTCCTCCTTTAGGGAGGACAGTCCTCCTTTTGTGAGTTCTGTCCTCCCTCAAAAAGTGTCCTCCTACATGTCCTCCTTTTCAATATTCGAAGACTAATCTGCAGGGCTTTTTTTTCCCCTCATAGAACGCTCAGAATGGCACCTTTTCTTGATGTTTTATTTTTCAACTTTTGCATGAGCTGTGCTACTCCCCCCATTGGCTTTCGAAAGCCAATAGGAATTGCTGCTGAGCGCGCCAAAACACCCGGCCGGCAAACTTTGCACATCTAAGTTGTCTGCAGCGAAGGCGAATTGGCAGGAACTTTGCACCCCTCCCTGCTACCTAACTACACCATCTCCTAGTTCAGTGGTTCTCAACCTTTTTCAGGTTGAGACCCCACTTGCGCCGCCCATGTGCGGCGCGACCCCAATCCGTGCATGCGCGGTGCGCGCGTGACGAAAAAAAATGGCGGACCGCGACGGCCTGATCCGCGCATGCGCGGTGCACGCGCGACAGGCCAATCCATGCATGCGTGGCACATGTGCGACGGGACAATCCGCACATGCGCGGTGCGCGCACAACGGGCCGATCTGCGCATGCGCAGCACACGCGCGACGGGAAAAAAAACAAAATGGTGGACCGCGATGGCCTGATCCGCGCATGCGCAGCGCGCGCGACGGCCCAAACCGTGCATGTGCGATGCGCGCGCGACAAAAAAAAACAAAATGGTGGACTGCGGTGTCCGGTGACCCCCGCGAAACAGTCGTTTGACCCCAAATGGAGTCACGACCCATAGGTTGAGAACCGCTGTCCTAGTTAATCCCGAAGATACCTGGAGGAGACTGGAGCGGCGACGCCACGGTAACTTTCTCTTGATCTTCGGCCCTGCTAGAGCAGTAATGGCTCCGGGCGCAAGAGACAGGGGCAGCGCGGCTGCTGCAGGCGGGGGTGGTGAGGGGCAGTGGTGGCCGGTTGCCCCCCGTGCTGTGGGAGCCGCAGGGCCTGCTCTAGACGGGGCTGTGCAGGGTTGGCGGTGGTGCTGGCAGGGCGGCTGCAGGTGGGGTGTGTTGATGGTGGGCTGCCCCCGGGGGCCGGAGCTGGCACAGCTGGTGCTTTGGGAGCCCTGGGGCCCGCTCTACACGGGGCAGCAGTGCTGGCGGGGCGGCTGCGGGCAGGGGCGCAGCATGTAAGCATAATTACAATATAAAATGTTATTGTTACAAATGCTTTTTATTATGCATTTATTATATTATAGTGTATTCTGTATTATTATTACAATGAATAAAATGTTTCTTTTATTTACGATATTTTTTCTTCAATTTATTTGTGTCCTCCTTTTCATTGCAAAAAAGTGAGTCACCTTAGTTTTACTTCAAGCGAGTAAATATTAATGAAAAAAGGTCACAAAAGGGAATCGCATAATCCCGCGACACTGCAACCGTCATAAATATGAACCGATTGTCAAGCATCTGAATTTTGATCACGTGACCACGGAAGATGCTGCAACGGTCGTAAGTGTGAAAAAGGGTCATAAGTCACTTTGTTCAGCACTGTTGTAACTTTGAATGGTCACTAAAGGAACTGTTGTATGAGCTAGTATACACGTTGCAATAAATGCATGGTTTGTTTAACCCAGTGGTTCTCAACCTTTTTCAGGTTGAGACCCCACTTGCGCCGCCCATGCGCGGTGCGAACCCGACCCACGGGCGCGTGCGCGACGGGCCGACCCGTGCATGCACGGCGCGAGCGCAACGAAAAAAAACCAAAAAACAAAATGGCAGACTGTGACGGGCCGATCCGCGCATGCGTGGCGCGTGCGCGACGGCCCGAACCGCGCATGCACGGCGCGAGCGCGACAGAAAAAAAACAAAATGGCGGATCGCGACGGGCCGATCCGCGCATGCGCGGTGCGCGCGCGATGGGCCGAACTGTACATGCGCGGCACACACGCGACAAAAAAAACAAACAAGATGGCGGACCGCGGTGTCCGGCGACCCCTGCGAAACGGTCGTTCAACCCCAAATGGGGTCGCGACCCATAGGTTGAGAACCGCTGGTTTAACCATTGGGCAGTGATTTTCAACCTTGGCAACTTTTAAGACATGTGGATCACATGGCTGGCGGGGGAATTCTGGGAATTGAAGTCCCCATGGCTTAATGTTGCCATGGTTGAGAAACACTGCCCGGGAATATTCAATAATTAACAATTAGTTGTATTCACACCGCATGCAAAGCACAAATGAGGAACTCACTGATTTCTGACTGCAGCCAGTGGAATTTATTTACTTATTTATATAGTTGAAGGCCACCCAATTCCCCAAAGGTCTGGGGGGGCTTCAATTCAAAAAAGACTATAAAGCAATAAAAGGTGGACATGAACTTGGAAAACCACATATCACAGTGCCAATCAGGTCTCCAGAAAGACTGAGGCTTGGGAGAACAACCAGCCTGTTGAGGATGAGTGGGATTCCATTCTAGGTAAATACTACGATGACGTGAAAATTCAAATGAAATGTTTTATTCATCATTTCACGCAATGAAAACATTACTGAATATTCAAACAATGGAATATTTTCCTTGAAATAGAGAAGATTGTCAGTTGAATTCCCTATGGCCGTGGTGGCGAACCTATGGCACGCGTGCCGCAGGCGGCACTCAGAGCCCTCTCTCTGGGCACGCGCACCGTCGCCCCAGTCCTAGGCCTTCAGCTGGGTTTTATAAAACCTTTTTGCTTTAGGCCTCCGCCGCCGTGTGCAAAAAAAAAAAAAGTTCAATCAATCAATTTCAACTTCTTGCAGGAAAAAAACAGATCTCGCAAAGTTGGGATTGATTGATTGAACTTTTTAGTCCTATCCAGTCTGCCGTTACCACTGAAACCACGCCCACCCAATGGGCCACGCCTACCCGGCACCTGGCGATACAGTATGTGGGTTTTGGGTTGCAGTTTGGGCACTTGGTCTCTAAAAGGTTCGCCATCACTGCCCTAAGGCTATCAAGTTTGGGCCACAAAGACCTCTAGAGGCCAGCAAAGAGTCCTTTATGTAACTCTGCTGCCCTTTGGAGGTGGTCCAGTGCTTTGAAATGCAGACTGCAAGGCATAAAGAATCTGTCTCAATTCCAAAAGAGAGAGAGAGGGAGGGAGGGAGGGAGAAGGAAAGAGAGAGAGAGAGAGAGAGAGAGAGAGAGAGAGAGAGAGAGAGAGAGAGAGAGAGAAAAGAAAAAGAGAAAGAAAGAAAGAAAGAAAGAAAGAAAAAGAGAAAGAAAGAAAGAAAGAAAGAAAAAAGAAAGAAAGAGAAAAAAGAAAGAAAGAAAAAAGGAAGGAAGGAAGAGGAAGTGAGGGAGGAAGGGGAGAAAGAAAAGAAAGAAAGAGAAAGAAAGAAAAAGAAAGAAAGAGAGTGTGTCTTTTAACTTGCAGGAATACTCAAAATAGATTTTCATGATTGCAATTTAACTGAACCATAAGGTAATTTCCTGCAAAAAAAATAAAGCGTCAAACAGCGTGGAATAAAATTTGGATAAATTATCAAGCTTATTTCTAAATGTGTCGTTTGACTGTGAATCTCTTAGGAGAAAATAGCTGTAGCCCTTTTAGGGTAGCTTCCTACAACCCAGGTCTAAATACCCAGAACCTTTAAGCCAGGGGTCTGCAACCTTGACAACTTTGAAGACTTGTGGACTTCAGCTCCCAGAATTCCTCAGCCAGCTATGCTGGCTGAGGAATTCTGGGAGCTGAAGTCCACAAGTCTTAAAGTTGTCAAGGTTGCAGACCCCTGCTTTAAGCAGTGCATGGACCAACCTCCAAAACTGTTTCAGTTACATTTGATTAAAATTAAATAATGTTATAACAACAACAAAACAACAACAACAACAGCTTACGTATATCCTGGAATGATACCTTTAACCCATCCCTATCTGCTTATCCCAGGTCCTTGGGAAGAATTTGATGTGGACCAAAATTGACAAATCCTGTCTGATGTGCACCAGACGATAGAAATAATATAATATTTTATCATCAAAATAATATGGGAACAGGTTCTCTCTACGACCCTATAACCAACTTAACAACTGCAGCGATTGACTTAACAACCAGAAGCAACGGGTGGAAACTAACCAAGGAGAGAAGCAACCTAGAACTAAGGAGAAACTTCCTGACAGGGAGAACAATTAACCAGTGGAACCACCTACCTCCAGAAGCGGTGAATGCTCCAACGCTGGAAGTCTTTAAGAAGAGACTGGACAGCCATTTGTCCGGAATGGTATAGGGTTTCCTGCCTGAGCAAGGGGTTGGACTAGAAGACCTCCAGGGTCCCTTCCAACATTATTATTATTATTATTATTATTATTATTATTATTATTGGAAATGTCATAAAATGGGGTAGAACCCACTTAACAACGGTCTTGCTTAGCAAAGAAATATTGGCTCAATTATGGCCGTAAGCTGAGGACTTCCTGTATCGCTGTTCACTAACTCACAGAGTTGAAATCCAACTTTTTAAAGCACCAGGTTGGGAAAGCTGTTGCAAATGTAAGAGGATTTGTTCGTAAGCTGAGTGCCAAGACAGAATTTTCCTAAGTAAAACAACTTCTTGTTTTTTCTCTCTCTCTCCGCTACTCAAAGGTTGTCTGTATTTAATCACGCCGCCAGAGACCCAAGGTGGGTGCTAAGCGACTGTATCCCTCTTTGCAAGCCATAACATGCCACTTATTTATTTATTTTTCCCTATTTGGGGAAAAGTCAAGCGTGAATGAAATTTGGCAGAAGGTTGTAAATGTTCCGGAAAACCTTGGGCAGGGAGCCGAGAGGTGAATAAATACGTCAAGCCACTACTGTGCTTCTGCAGGCCCATAGACTGAGCCACCGTTGATCTTCGGTGTTTATTTATGAATTATATCATTATTAACTGTAATACTGAGAGCCCGTTTCACTTTGCATGCACAGCTAAAAAGAAATCACAGAGAATGTTTTTATACTAGCCTTGTTTGCATTCCATCTCGACTGTGATTCATATTATATATTACAAGGGTCCCCAACCCTCAGTCTGTGGACCGGTATCGGGCCTGCGGCATGCCAGCAACCGGTCCACATAAACAAGCAAAGCCCCATCTGCGGGATGCAGGCAGCACACAAAACCACACCCCCTCCGGTCCATGGAAAACCTCTCTCCACGGAACCCGACCCTGGGGCCCAAAAGGTTGGGGACCTCTGATATATTAGACCAGTATTTCTCAAGCTTGGCCACTTGAAGATGGGTGGACATCAACTCCCAGAATTCCCCAGCCAGCATGTAGTTGAAATCCACCCATCTTCTAGTAGCCAAGGTGAGAAACACTGCACTAAACTAGGCTGAAATGGGGCAGGGTGCTTTGGGGTTCAGTATGTTGTATGAACTCAACCATTGAAGCCTGCCACTCCTACTACACCTCCTGGGTGAACTAAGTGTGTTGCCCATTCAGTGGTAAGTGACAAGGGCCAATTGCCTTCTTCCCAACTTGACTTGAGTTGGTACGTGGATAGAGCAATAGCAACTATCGCTTCATAGTGCTTTTACAGCCCTCTCGAAGCATTTTACAAGGTCAGCATCTTGCCTCCCAACAATCCGGGTCCCCATTTTACCGACCTCGGAAAGATGGAACACTGAATCAACCTTAAGCTAGTCAGGATCGAACTGCTGGCAGTGGGCAGAGTTTAGCCTGCAATACTGCATTCTAACCACTGTGCCACCAGGGTTTAGATAGCAATAGCACTAGCAATGAGACTTATATACCTCTTCACAGTGCTTTACAGCCCTCTCTAAGTGGTTTACAGAGTCAGCCTATTGCCCCCAACAATCTGGATCCTCTGCTGCCCCATGAATCCCAGCGGCCGGTTAGGGCCCACAGAGTCGGCCTTCTCCAGGTCCCGTCAGCCAGACAGTGTCACCTGGCGGGGCCTAGGGGAAGAACCTTCTCTGTTGCGGCCCCGGCCCTCTGGAACCAAATTCCCCCGGAGATCCGTGTCGCCCCCACCCTCTCCGCCTTTCGTAAATTGCTTAAAACATACCTTTGCCGGCAGGCCTGGGGCAGCTAATACCTTGCCCCTAGCCAGTGTATGTTTGTGTGTATGTTTGTGGAATGATTGGTTTTTCTTTTTTTAACTTTGGGGTTTTTATATTTATATATTTATATTTATGTTTTATTGTGATTTCTATCATGTTGTGAGCCGCCCTGAGTTCTCCGGAATAGGGCGGCATAGAAATTAAATAAAATAATAATAATAATAATAATAATAATAATAATAATAATAATAATAATCCTCATTTTACCGACCTCAGAAGAATGGAAGGCTGAGTCAGCCTTCAGCCGGTCAGGATTGAACTACTGGCAGTGGGCAGAGTTTAGTCTGCAATACTGCATTCTAACCACTGTGCCATGAGGGCTTAGATAACAATAGCACTACCACTGATATACTGTTTCACAGTGCTTTACAGCCCTGTCTAAGTGGTTTACAAAGTCAGCCTATTGTCCCCAACAATCCGGATCCTCATTTTACCAACCTCGGAAGGATGGAAGGCTGAGTCAATCTTGAGCCAGTCAGGATCGAACTGCTGACAGTGGGCAGAGTTTAGCCTGCAATACTGCATTCTAACCACTGCGCCACCAGGGCTTTGATAGCACTAGCACTCGCAATGAGACTTATATACCGCTTCACAGTGCTTTACAGCCTTCTCTAAGCGCTTTACAGAGTCAGCCTATTTGCCGGTCAGGATCGAACTCCTGGCTGTGGGCAGAGTTAGCCTGCAATCCTGCACTTTAACCACTGTGCCACCCGTGGCTAGAAGTCCATCAGAAAGATCAGGGCTACAGATCAAACTGGGAGATGGACAAACCTATCAGGAAAAGGTACAGATACTTCTCAACTTACAACCGTTTGTTTAGTGACCATTTGAGGTTCCAATGGCACTGGGGAAAAAAGTAATTTACGACCGTTTTTCATACTTACCACCCTTTCAGCTTCCCCAGGGTCCCGCAATCAAAATTTGGACGCTTGGCGATTGGCCTGTATTTCTGACTGTTGCAGTGTCCCCGGAAGTCACGTGGTCCCCTTTTGTGACCCTCTGACAAGCAAAGTCAATGGGGGAAGCCAAGACTCATTTAACAACCGTGCTACTGATTTAACAACCGCAGGGGTTCACGTAACAACAGTGGCAAGAACAGTCATAAAATGGGGCAAAACGCACCTGACAGCGGTTTTGCTTGGCCCTGGAAATCGAGGGCTCAGTTGTGGGAAGTCGGGGGCCTACCCAGTGGTGGGATTCAAATACGTGAACAACCGGTTCTTCCCTGTGGTGGATGCCGCTTCTGGAAGTCCATTCTGGGCCCGGGCAACAAAAAATTAGCTACCGGTTCTGCCGAAGTGGTGCGAACCGGCTGAATCCCACCACTGTATCTATTTCTTTCTTTCTTTCTTTCTTTCTTTCTTTCTTTCTTTCTTTCTTTCTTTCTTTCTTTCTTTCTTTCTTTCTATCTATCTATCTATCTATCTATGTCATCATCTATCTATCTATCTATCTATCTATCTATCTATCTATCTATCTCTCTATCTATCCATCCATCCATCCATCCATCCATCCATCCATCCATCCATCCATCCATCCATCTATCCAGTGGTGGGATTCAAATATGTGAACAAATGGTTCTCTACGTGGATGTCACTTCCGGAAGTCCATTCTGAGCCTGGGCAACAAAAAATTAGCTACCAGTTCTGCCGAAGTGGTGCGAACCGGCTGAATCCCACCACTGTATCTATTTCTTTCTTTCTTTCTTTCTATCTATCTATCTATCTATCTATCTATCTATCTATCTATCTATCTATCTATCTATCTATCTAATTTATCCAGTGGTGGGATTCAAATACGTGAACAACCGGTTCTCTGTGTGGATGCCGCTTCCGGAACCCCATTCTGGGCCCGGGCAACAAAAAATTAGCTACCAGTTCTGCCGAAGTGGTGCGAACCGGCTGAATCCCACCATGGGCCTACCTCTATTGGCATTATTCTGTGCTACAGTCAGGAAACCTCTGTCAGAGTCACCAGATGTTGAGCGGCACTTGCTTCTTACCTTCTCCTTTGCCCATCGGCCACCCATCCCCTCCACCGCATCATTTGTTATCTCCTTTGATTGCAGAGCAGCTGGTCCCTCCCCCTCTCCCCTAACGCCCGTGAATCCAAATAAAAATCCTAAACGCTGCATCTGTAATCAATAGCGCCATTGTGTGACTTTAATGGGGCCCATTTCTCAAAAGGACCGAATAAATTCATACAAATCTGTGGTGCATGTGTGTTACGTTACTGCCATGGGCTTTGAAAGTTACCCACCTAAAAAGACTTGCTTTTCGAGGACCTGTGTCCGTTCTTCCTGTTGCCGCCACAAAGGATAAAACGGAGAATTATAAATTATAGACCATATTTATCCCACCCTCCTGCCCACCCACTCGTACGCCTGCTAAGAATTTACTGAAGGAAAGAGGGTTTCCTTCTTGTCAAGTAGCCTGATATATTGGCAACATAGCTTCTCTCCTCTCTTTCCTTTCCCAGAGCAGATGCTCATAATTTTAAAGAAAGAGAATCAGCTTTCAAGACACCGGCTTCCTTCGTGATTTAAAATATAAGAAGAAAGGGAGGCTGAAATAATTGCAATTCCTCTGAAGTCAAAGTTAACTGCCTCTTGTAGCAGTTGTGCTGACTGTCTAATGAAAATATCGATCCGTAATGAAAATATTAATACTTCTCTGAGTTTGGTTGTTCACTTGCAGACGTTTCATTACCTGAATAGGTAACATCGTCAATGTGCACGTGCTCGGGGTTTTCTTCCTGTTTATATACAATAGCTTGCCCTGCCAGTGTTGGTGGGGTGTAGTTTTCTCCTTGATTATATAATTATGGATATAATTTACTTGGACTTCAGTAAGGCATTTGACAAAGTAGATCACAACCTACTACTTGACAAGATGGGAAAATGTGGGGTAGACAGCATCACCACCAGATGGATCCGTAGCTGGCTGACCGGCCGTACTCAGCATGTGGTCCTCAATGGAACCGCATCTACATGGAGGGAAGTGTGTAGTGGGGTGCTCCAGGGCTCTGTTCTGGGCCCAGTGCTCTTCAACATCTTCATCAACAATTTGGACGAGGGGATAGATGGGGAACTCATCAAATTTGCAGATGACACCAAGCTGGCAGGAATACGGTAGCCAACACTCCAGAAGACAGGCTTAGGATACAGGAGGATCTGGACAGACTTGAACACTGGGCGCTATCTAACAAAATGGAATTCAATGGAGAAAAAAGCAAGGTTCTACATTTAGGCAAGAACAACCAAATGCACAGATATAGCATAGGGGGTACCTTGCTCAATAGTAGTAACTGTGAGAGAGATCTTGGAGTCCTAGTGGACAATAATTTAAATATGAGCCAGCCGTGTGCTGCAGCTGCCAAAAAAGCCAACACAGTGCTAGGCTGCATTAACAGAGAGATAGAATCAAGATCACGTGAAGTATTAATACCAGTTTACAATACCTTGGTAAGGCTACACTTGGAATACTGCATCCAGTTTTGGTCACCACGATGTAAAAAAAGATATTGAGACTCTAGAAAGAGTACAGAGAAGAGTAACAAAGATGATTAGGGGACGAGGCTAAAACTTATAAGAAACAGTTGCTGGGATTGGGTATGTCTAGTTTAATGAAGAGAAGGATGAGGGGGGACATGATAGCAGTGCTCCAATATCTCAGGGGCTGCCCCAAAGAAGAGGGAGTCAAGCTCTTCTCCAAAGCGCCTGAAGGCAGGACAAGAAGCAACGGGTGGAAACTAAGCAAGGAGAGAAGCAACCTAGAACTAAGGAGAAACTTCCTGACAGTTAGAACAATTAGCCAGTGGAACAATCTGCCTCCAGAAGCGGTGAATGCTCCAACACTGGACGTTTTCAAGAAGAGACTGGACAGCCATTTGTCCAAAATGGTATAGGGTTTCCTGCCTGAGCAGGGGGTTGGACTTGATGACCTCCAAGTCCCTTCCAACTTTATTGTTGTTGTTGTTGTTTTCTGCTTCATTATTTGTCTAGTGTTAATCCCTGCTTAGCTCAGTGTTGGCTGCTAGAGGATGTTGCTGCTGCTGTTGTTTTCCTTCTTCGCTTTTTGTTCTTTCTTTTCAATGGTGTGTAAATATGGTTGATCTCTATGTGTCTGTTGACGTCTGATCTCAGGGGCTGTCACAAAGAAGAGGGACAACAAAGATGATCTGGGGACTGGAGGCTAAAACATATAAGGAAAGGCTGCTGGAATTGGGTATGTCTAGTTTAATGAAGAGAAGGACGAGGGGGGACATTATAGCAGTCTTCCAGTATCTCAGGGGCTGCCCCAAAGAAGAGGGAGTCAAGCTATTCTCCAAAGCGCCTGAAGGCAGGACAAGAAGCAACGGATGGAAACTAATCAAGGAGAAAAGAAACCTAGAACTAAGGAAAAATTTCCTGACAGTTAGAACAATTAACCAGTGGAACAACCTGGGCCAACCCTGGAAGTTTTTAAGAAGAAACTGGACAGCCATTGTCTGAAATGGTATAGGGTTTCCTGCCTGAGCAGGGGGTTGGACTAGATGACCTCCAAGGTCCCTTCCAACTTTATTATTATTATTATTGTTGTTGTTGTTGTTGTTATTAAGTATGGAAGTCAATTGGGTGACTGGGCCAATCACCGGGAGACTGTGAGTTCTGGTTTGCCTTAAGTATGACAGCCAACTGGGTGACTTTGGGCCAGTCACTCTCTCAGTCCAGCCCACCTCAGAAGGTTGTTGTGTGGAAAAAGGGGAGGAGGACGTATTATGAATATTCCCTGCCTTGTTACTGATAAGTAATAAAGGCAGGATTAAAAAAATCTAATAAAGAATAAATTAAACATTCTCAATTCCTTACATGTTGCCCTGTAAATGGGAAGGCGGGAGGCAGAATGAATTTATGTCCAGAGTTTTCAAGAAATTTATCATGAGCTTTAAATGCTACTGGAATTAACACCTGGAAGTCTATTTATTCACCCCACTGGGAAATTCTGATTCTGGAGGAAGCAAATTAGAAGGTCTTCAAAGATCTTTTTTAACCCACTTTTCTTTTCCCATCACGGCAGTTATACCTCTATATTTAATTATTTATGTTAGACAATACACATAATGTCCTTTGATGTATTAAGTCCATCTGGAGAAATAAGGGAATTGCTGCATCTGGAATGCTGCATTAAGCTTAATGGTTTGAATTATTGGCTTTGGTTTAATCGCTAGCCACTGAACAAATAATATCAGCTATATAATGCGGGCTAAACCTAGGAAACTCCTAAAATTAGGCTTGTTTTGAACTCAGTTAAGCGTGCAATTACAGGAAATATTTGTATTTTTAGCACGCACACTTTACTACAGGCGATCATTCTAGCAATACCAACTGCCCACAGTTTGAATTCATTGACCACATCACTATTCCCGTGAGAAAAATAACCCAGCCGCATCGTCCGCAAGAACATTGCAAGTTCGAAAGAACGTTGTTGAAAAAGCAAAACCGTCTTGCAGAGTAGCAGTGGAATAAGCTGAAGGAGAAGAAAATATTCTTTTTGGTAACAATGAACTTGCGAGGGGACCAGTCACGGTTAATGACAGGCAATCCTTCACTTATACCTCTTTGTGCAGCAACCAATCAGAGCTATAATGGTACTGAGCAAATGGTATTTATGACCAGGCTTTTGAGTTCTGGCTGTTGCAGCATCCACCAATCATATTCTTGTGGAAAACGAAAGGACTCTTACGAATTCCAGAGGGTTTTAGCAGAGAGATTTATTGCGCAGGTTCAGAAGCAATAGCAACAAGCAATTCTGAACCCCGAGGGCGGGTTCAGACTTCAGTTTTATACCTTCCTTTTCTTTTCTCAAGAACAAAGGAGTACTCATTGAAATACACATTGTAATACATTAGGTTCGTTTCTGACGGGTATACAATGGAGAGTTTTCTACATACGTTGTATCCAAGTGCAATGCGCGTTAGGTTAGTCACATACTATTAACACAGCACTGTTCCAGTAATTATGCAGACACATCATTATTCTAATGATTGTTCATTATTCCACATTAATCTGTTCGCAATTTCTGACGTTCCTGCAACTTCTCCAGAAGCAAAGTCAATGGGGAAGCCAGCAGGAAGTTAGAAGTTAAGGTTACATGGAATCCTCACTTAACAACCCATACAGTCCTCGGCTTATGACAACAAAGGGGACCGAATAACAGAATAAGAGTTGGAAGGCATCTTGAAGGCCTTCTAGTGACTAGTCCAACTCTCTGCTCAAGCAGGAGACCCTATGCCATTCCAGGCAAATGGCTGTCCAGTCTCTTCTTAAAAACCTCCAGTGATGGAGCACCTACAACTTCAGAAGGCAAGAGTTCCATTGATTAATTGTTCTCACTGTCAGGAAGTTTCTGCTTAGTTCTAGATTGCTTCTCTCCTTGATGAGTTTCCATCCATTGCTTCTTGTCCTGCCTTCAGGCGCTTTGGAGAATAGCTTGACATCCTCTCCTTTGTGGCAGCCCCTGAGATATTGGAACACTGCTATCATGTCACTTCTGTTCATTAAACGAGACATTACATCCACAACTTCTGGAGGCAAGTCGTTCCACCGATTAATTCTTCTGTCAGGCAATTTCACCTTAGTTCTAGGTTGGTCCTCTCCTTGGTTACTTTCCCTCCATTGTTTCTTGTCCTGCTTTCAGGTGCTTTGGAGAATAGCTTGTCTCTTCTTTGTCTTCAGGGTCCCGTCCAACTCTATTATCCTGTTATTCTATTATTCTGGAGGCAAGTTGTTCCACTGATTAATTGTTCTAACTGTCAGGAAATTCCTCCTTAGTTCTAGGTTGCTCCTCTCCTTGATTAGTTTCCATCTGTTGTTTCTTGTCCTGCCTTCAAGTGCTTTGGAGAATAGCTTGACCCCCTCTTCTTTGGGGCAGCCACAGCCAGAGCTGCTATCATTAAGCGGTATGGTCACATGACCTTGTGCTTTATGACAGGGGTCCCCAACCTCCAGGCTGTTGCCCACTAACAGGCTGTGGCCTGTCAGAACTAGGCTGTACGAGCACCATATGTCGCAGGTTGACTTGCACAAGCAGTGGGCCAGCGCACATGCACAGCTTGACATGCAAGTATCCCTGTTTCCCCACCCCCAGTCCACCAAGCCGTAAAAATTGGGGACCGCTGCTTTATGACCATGGTGCTAATTAATAATGTAAGGTTTTTCCGCTTAGCCTCACAATTGCCCCAGCATAACTCAGGAATTTAAAAGAGCCAAAGAAACCCCTGAGTCGAGGTTTCAGCAAGCAAACAACTTTTATTTTGATCAAAATAGAGTTGGGTGACCCCATCTCTCTTCGTGGCTAGTAGAGAGATGAAGGCAACAACCAGAAAAGATGTCTTCCACCTTTTATACCTTTCCAGAACAAAAAGATCAGGTCTTGGTACTAGATATAAGATGGCACAAAAAAATAATTCCTAGATGATGACTCATACACAGCAACCCAGGCTCCATCTGTAACTCCTTTCCCCCCTCCCCTTACCTTGCTCTTTTCATATAAGCAATCACCTATACCTAGAAGCACGAAGCCGAAGGCACCAGCCTGAAGATGACGAATGGGACTTCGTCGAAATGTCGCCAAGACACTTCAAATTTTACGTAGGAGAAAACCCGAATAACCAAAGACCTACATACAAACACCCGCGAAAACCTCAGAAAACATATATATGTGTGTGTGTGTGTGTATATATATATATACACACAGGGTGTATATATATACACAGGGTGCAATCTAAAAAAAAAATAAAAAATAAACACTTGACACATATCCTTACTCCCTGACTACTGACAAAGCGGGAGAGAACTTGTGGCTCAATAGGTTAAAGCATCTGCTTAGCATGCAGACTGCCCAGGTTCGAATCCCAGAAGGGTGAGTCTGACTGAAGAGAGTTAAGAAACTCGAAATAGCTATCTCAGAAATCCCTTATTTCTTTGTCAACAATTTTAAACAACATATATATATTAGTGCTTGCAGGATGGCTCTGGGTTGAGCTGAAACAAGCAAAAGGAAAGAATGATTCCTTCCTCCCATATTTGGGTTTACAGGGTGCAATCTAAAAAAAAATAAAATAAACACTTGACACATATCCTTACTCCCTGACTACTGACAAAGCGGGAGAGAACTTGTGGCTCAATAGGTTAAAGCATCTGCTTAGCATGCAGACTGCCCAGGTTCGAATCCCAGAAGGGTGAGTCTGACTGAAGAGAGTTAAGAAATTCGAAATAGCTATCTCAGAAATCCCTTATTTCTTTGTCAACAATTTTAAACAACATATATATATATTAGTGCTTGCAGGATGGCTCTGGGTTGAGCTGAAACAAGCAAAAGGAAAGAATGATTCCTTCCTCCCATATTTGGGTTTACAGGGTGCAATCTAAAAAAAAAAATAAACACTTGACACATATCCTTACTCCCTGACTACTGACAAAGCGGGAGAGAACTTGTGGCTCAATAGGTTAAAGCATCTGCTTAGCATGCAGACTGCCCAGGTTCGAATCCCAGAAGGGTGAGTCTGACTGAAGAGAGTTAAGAAACTCGAAATAGCTATCTCAGAAATCCCTTATTTCTTTGTCAACAATTTTAAACAACATATATATATTAGTGCTTGCAGGATGGCTCTGGGTTGAGCTGAAACAAGCAAAAGGAAAGAATGATTCCTTCCTCCCATATTTGGGTTTACACGGTGCAATCTAAAAAAAAAATAAACACTTGACACATATCCTTACTCCCTGACTACTGACAAAGCGGGAGAGAACTTGTGGCTCAATAGGTTAAAGCATCTGCTTAGCATGCAGACTGCCCAGGTTCGAATCCCAGAAGGGTGAGTCTGACTGAAGAGAGTTAAGAAACTCGAAATAGCTATCTCAGAAATCCCTTATTTCTTTGTCAACAATTTTAAACAACATATATATATTAGTGCTTGCAGGATGGCTCTGGGTTGAGCTGAAACAAGCAAAAGGAAAGAATGATTCCTTCCTCCCATATTTGGGTTTACAGGGTGCAATCTAAAAAAAAAAATAAACACTTGACACATATCCTTACTCCCTGACTACTGACAAAGCGGGAGAGAACTTGTGGCTCAATAGGTTAAAGCATCTGCTTAGCATGCAGACTGCCCAGGTTCGAATCCCAGAAGGGTGAGTCTGACTGAAGAGAGTTAAGAAACTCGAAATAGCTATCTCAGAAATCCCTTATTTCTTTGTCAACAATTTTAAACAACATATATATATTAGTGCTTGCAGGATGTCTCTGGGTTGAGCTGAAACAAGCAAAAGGAAAGAATGATTTCTTCCTCCCATATTTGGGTTTACAGGGTGCAATCTAAAAAAAAAAAATAAACACTTGACACATATCCTTACTCCCTGACTACTGACAAAGCGGGAGAGAACTTGTGGCTCAATAGGTTAAAGCATCTGCTTAGCATGCAGACTGCCCAGGTTCGAATCCCAGAAGGGTGAGTCTGACTGAAGAGAGTTAAGAAACTCGAAATAGCTATCTCAGAAATCCCTTATTTCTTTGTCAACAATTTTAAACAACATATATATATTAGTGCTTGCAGGATGGCTCTGGGTTGAGCTGAAACAAGCAAAAGGAAAGAATGATTCCTTCCTCCCATATTTGGGTTTACAGGGTACAATCTAAAAAAAAAAAAAATAAACACTTGACACATATCCTTACTCCCTGACTACTGACAAAGCGGGAGAGAACTTGTGGCTCAATAGGTTAAAGCATCTGCTTAGCATGCAGACTGCCCAGGTTCGAATCCCAGAAGGGTGAGTCTGACTGAAGAGAGTTAAGAAACTCGAAATAGCTATCTCAGAAATCCCTTATTTCTTTGTCAACAATTTTAAACAACAGATATATATTAGTGCTTGCAGGATGGCTCTGGGTTGAGCTGAAACAAGCAAAAGGAAAGAATGATTCCTTCCTCCCATATTTGGGTTTACAGGGTGCAATCTAAAAAAAAAAATAAACACTTGACACATATCCTTACTCCCTGACTACTGACAAAGCGGGAGAGAACTTGTGGCTCAATAGGTTAAAGCATCTGCTTAGCATGCAGACTGCCCAGGTTCGAATCCCAGAAGGGTGAGTCTGACTGAAGAGAGTTAAGAAACTCGAAATAGCTATCTCAGAAATCCCTTATTTCTTTGTCAACAATTTTAAACAACATATATATATTAGTGCTTGCAGGATGGCTCTGGGTTGAGCTGAAACAAGCAAAAGGAAAGAATGATTCCTTCCTCCCATATTTGGGTTTACAGGGTGCAATCTAAAAAAAAAAAATAAACACTTGACACATATCCTTACTCCCTGACTACTGACAAAGCGGGAGAGAACTTGTGGCTCAATAGGTTAAAGCATCTGCTTAGCATGCAGACTGCCCAGGTTCGAATCCCAGAAGGGTGAGTCTGACTGAAGAGAGTTAAGAAACTCGAAATAGCTATCTCAGAAATCCCTTATTTCTTTGTCAACAATTTTAAACAACATATATATATTAGTGCTTGCAGGATGGCTCTGGGTTGAGCTGAAACAAGCAAAAGGAAAGAATGATTCCTTCCTCCCATATTTGGGTTTACAGGTTGCAATCTAAAAAAAAATAAAAATAAACACTTGACACATATCCTTACTCCCTGACTACTGACAAAGCGGGAGAGAACTTGTGGCTCAATAGGTTAAAGCATCTGCTTAGCATGCAGACTGCCCAGGTTCGAATCCCAGAAGGGTGAGTCTGACTGAAGAGAGTTAAGAAACTCAAAATAGCTATCTCAGAAATCCCTTATTTCTTTGTCAACAATTTTAAACAATATATATATATTAGTGCTTGCAGGATGGCTCTGGGTTGAGCTGAAACAAGCAAAAGGAAAGAATGATTCCTTCCTCCCATATTTGGGTTTACAGGGTGCAATCTAAAAAAAAAAATAAACACTTGACACATATCCTTACTCCCTGACTACTGACAAAGCGGGAGAGAACTTGTGGCTCAATAGGTTAAAGCATCTGCTTAGCATGCAGACTGCCCAGGTTCGAATCCCAGAAGGGTGAGTCTGACTGAAGAGAGTTAAGAAACTCGAAATAGCTATCTCAGAAATCCCTTATTTCTTTGTCAACAATTTTAAACAACATATATATATTAGTGCTTGCAGGATGGCTCTGGGTTGAGCTGAAACAAGCAAAAGGAAAGAATGATTCCTTCCTCCCATATTTGGGTTTACAGGGTGCAATCTAAAAAATAAATAAATAAACACTTGACACATATCCTTACTCCCTGACTACTGACAAAGCGGGAGAGAACTTGTGGCTCAATAGGTTAAAGCATCTGCTTAGCATCTTTATCTGTAAAGTTGTCCAAGAGCTCATTAATCTTCCGTAGAGTCCAAAAACATCAGAGAACTAAGTTCAAACGAACTGGGCAAGGCATCAAGCTACTCCTTGATACCGGTAGTAACGTTGCTCGTGACAAAGGCGTAGTCTCTCTGTCCCCTTCTAATATAGTTTCCGATACGTCACTTCCCCCCATTACTTCCTTTTCCCACTTAACTGACACCTTCGCTTATCAAACCTTCTGAATCTTGGATCAAGCCATCTATCTTCTTGCTCCAAATCTGACCCCTCACTTTGCGAATCTGACCCAGACTGCCTGTAAATCTCCTCCCTGTCTGTCTCAGCTGCCGGGAGGGGAAAATACCCAGAGGGGCCTGGCTGCTCTTCCTCGGCTGCCGGGAGGGGAAAACACCCAGAGGGGCCTGGCTGCTCATCCTCATACTCTGATACTTCCCAAGCTGGTCTAGGGACACTCACAACAATATATATAAGTCCCATTCGTCATCTTTTCAGCTTCGTATTTCTAGGAGCAATGTGTGGTCGTAGCTGTTTCTTCCTTTTAACTGCCAGTGGGGGTATGAACTGATTGGGTGGGAGCTTGGCTGTATTCTGATTGGGTAGAGGTGTGTTCTCATTGGTTAGGGGCTTGGCTGTGCTCTGATTGGATGGGGGGGTTGGCTGTGCTCTGACTGGATGGGGGAGTGTTCCGTTTGGGTGGGGGCTTTGTTGTGCTCAGGTTAGTCTGAGTTGCAGAGGGATTTGAGATGGTGAGCTGCGTTGCTATTGTTTGATGAATGGGACTTCGTCAAAACGTCACCAAGACACTTCCAATTTTACGCAAGAGAAAACCCAAATAACCAAAGACCTACATACAAACACCTGCGAAAACTCAGAAAACACACACACACACACACACACACACACACACACAATACCATCCTCATTGAAAAAATGATCAAATATGGGATTGACAGGGTGACTGTTAGGTGGGTTCATAACTGGCTTAGTAACCGTACTCAAAGAGTGGCTATAAATGGCTACACATCCAACTGGAAGAAAGTCTCAAGTGGAGTGCCACAAGGCTCTGTTCTGGGCCCAGTTATGTTTAATATTTTTATAAATGATTTGGATAAGGGAATTGAGGGGAAACTGATCAAATTTGCAGATGATACAAAGCTAGGAGGGATGGCAAACACCAGAGCAGAGAGAGAAAGGGTTCAAAAAGATTTAGAGAAACTCGAACAATGGGCTGCAACTAATAAAATGGTATTTAACAAGGAAAAATGCAAGGTACTACACCTGGGTAAGAAAAATGAAAAAAGCACATATAGTATGGGAGGAATCCAACTGAGCAGCAGTACATGTGAAAAGGACCTCGGTGTCCTAGTAGATCATCAATTGAACATGAGGCAACAGTGTGAAGCAGCTGCAAAAAAGGCAAACACGATCCTGGGGTGTATCAAGAGAAGCATAGAGTCCAGATCACGTGAAGTTATTATTCCCCTCTACTCTACCTTGGTCCGACCTCACCTGGAGTACTGTGTCCAGTTCTGGTCACCCCAGTTCATGGAAGACACTGACAAACTGGAGCAGGTTCAAAGGAGAGCTACCAAGATGGTGAACGGTCTACAAACCATGTCCTATGAGGAACGGTTAAAGGAATTAGAAATGTTTAGTCTACAGAAAAGAAGACTGAGAGGAGACATGATAGCTGTCTACAAATACCTGAAGAGCTGTCACAGTGCAGAGGGATCAGCCCTGTTCTCACTTGCCAAGGAAGGACTAGAAACAATGGGATGAAACTGCAGGGGAAAAGATTCAGATTAGATGTTAGAAAAAAATTTCTAACAGTAAGGGTGATCAACCAGTGGAACAGGTTGCCACGGGAGGTGGTGAGCTCCCCTTCGATGGAGGTCTTCAAGCAGAGACTGGACGGCCATCTATCTGGGATGGTTTAAGGAATCCTGCCTCGAACAGGGGGTTGGACTCGATGACCCGGGAGGTCCCCTCCAACTCTATGATTCTATGATTCTAATAATTACAAAATATCACTACTAATATCAATATTACTAATATCAACCATAAGCATAATAAAATCCCTTCAATAATAATTTCAGTCCCAATTGCTGTCGTAAACCTCGAGAACTAACTATCTCTGCCTGAATGCAGTTAACTGTCTAAAGCAGGGGGGTCTTCAAATTTGGCCTTTTTGTGACTCGTGGACTTCAATTCCCAGAATTCCTCAACCAGGCATGCTGCTCAGGAATTCTGGGAGTTGAAGTCCACAAGTCATAAAACAGCCAAGGTTCCCCACCCATGGCCTAGACCAGGGGTCTTCAAACTTGGCCCATTCATGGCTTGTGGACTTCAACTCCCAGAATTCCTCAGAATTCTGGGAGTTGAAGTCCACAAGTCATGAAAGGGCCAAGTTTGAAGACCCCTGGTCTAAAGAAATCCAGCAGGAAAAACGGCCATGTCAGATATGAGCTGCCACATTGTAGTGGTAAGATATACACATCTCTAAAGATCTGAGACATTCATCTGCAAAACATTATGATTTCCTGCTTTGAAAGTTCTGCCACATATTCGGTCTATATTCAAGTATTTGGGTGTGTGTGCTTGTATGTGGCACATCAATTTACACGTTTTAAAGTACTGAAGCATTTATATTGTATTTATTGCTTTTGAACACATTGCCATGAAAAGTCATCGCGCCAATTAAGACAGCTCCCAGAATATTTAAAACATATTTTCAATAGCGAAGCATCCTCGTTCTTGGCACAACAAGGTATTTCAACATACTTCGGCAGAAACCACTTTGACTATTTTGCGAGATCTCTGATCTGTATCCTGCTATCAGTCTCTGCTTGATAGAATCAGTGACAATATGGATTTTAGCTGTTTTGCTACTAGCAACACCCATGTTCAAAATCAGGAACGTTTAAGCATACCAGTTCAGGAAATAAACCTGTACTTTAAAAGAGTGTTTTTCAACTTGACAAGTTAAAGATGTGTGGACTTCAAGGCCCAGATTTCCCCAGCCAACGTGTGTTGTAATTGTAATTATTTTTAATTGATTTTATGATTGCTTGCTGCCCAGAATAACTTGTTTGAGTTGCCTGGGGGGAGAGGGGGCTACACAAACTGAACACATAAATAAATATTGTAACAACCCATGATTTGCTTAGCCCTGTTTTAATGAATGTGCTGCAGTTGGCTGGGGAGATGGACTTCTAAATTGTAAAGCACAACGTATGTGTTGAGACTCTAGAAAGAGTACAGAGAAGAGCAACAAAGATGATCAGGGGATTGGAGGCTAAAACATATGAGGAACGGTTGCTGGAATTGGGTCTGTCTAGTTTAACGAAGAGAAGGACGAGGGGGGACATGAGAGCAGTGTTCCACTATCTCAGGGGCTGCCCCAAAGAAGAGGGAGTCAAGCTATTCTCCAAAGCACCTGAAGGCAGGACAAGAAGCAACGGATGGAAACTCATCAAGGAGAGAAGTAACCTGGAACTAAGGAGAAACTTCCTGACAGTGAGAACAATTAACCAGTGGAACAACCTGCCTCCAGAAGCGGTGAATGCTCCAACACTGGAAGTTTTAAAGAAGAGACTGGACAGCCATTTGTCTGAAATGGTATAGGGTTTCCTGCCTGAGCAGGGGGTTGGACTAGATGACCTCCAAGGTACCTTCCAACTTTATTACTATTATTATTATTATTATTATTATTATTATTATTATTATTATTATTATTATTATTATTATTATTGTTGTTGTTGTTGTAACATGGGGTCCTTGGTGCTCACTGAGCTTGGTTGTTCCTTTGCAGACGTTTTCACTATCCCACTGGGTAACATCATCCATTCTCTTTGTATAGACCAGTGGCTGGCCCGCTCACTGTTGGTGGGGTGATTCCTTGCTTAGATTGTTGCTAACACTGTTGATGTCACCTAGTAGGGTAATGAAACGTCTGCAGGAAAACCACCAAACTCAGAAAGTGTCATGGACCCCATATTTCAATTCTGAGCTACAAATTCCAGAGCACCAGAGGGAAGGACGAGAAATAATGGTTGGAAATTGACCAAAGAGAGAAGCAACCTGGAATGAAGGAGCAACTTCCTGACAGTGAGGACAATCAACCAGTGGAACAGCTGGCCACCAGAAATTGTGGGCGCTCCATCACTGGAGATTTTTAAGAAGAGGCTAGCTAGACAGTCACCTGTGTGAGATGGTATAGGTTCTCCTGCTTGAGCAGGGGGCTGGACTAGAAGACCTCCAAGGTCCCTTCCAGTTCTATTCTATTCTATTCTATTCTATTCTATTCTATTCTATTCTATTCTATTCTATTCTATTCTATTCTATTCTAAACAGTTGTTCACCTACTCCCTATTTCTTGGGGTCTGTAGTCCAGCATACTAGGAAAATCTGTGGTCAGCACTAAAGGTAGTCCTCACCTTACAAGCACAACTAAGCCCAAAATTTCTGTGGCTGATCAGGACAGTTGTTAAGACATGACAGCAGTCTTCCAATGTCTCATGTCTTAACAATTGACTAATGGCAAATTTGTCAGTGCCGATGAGTGTGTTCAAGTGGTGCTCCAGTTGTTTTGGGATTGCACCCAAGGCACCTGTTACTATTGGTACTACCCTTGCTTGCCTTTGCCACAGTCTTTCTATTTCTATTTGTAGGTCTTTGTGTTTTTCGATCTTCTCCAGTTCTTTCTCATCTATTCTGCTGTCTCCAGGCACTGCCACGTCCACTATCCAGACTCTTTTGTCTTTCTTATCGACAATTGTTAAGTCCGGGTTGTTATGTTTGATGATGATGATGACGATGATGATTATCATCATTCTATTCTGGACCCATTATCGAAGTCAGTGGAACGACTTGCCTCCAGAAGTTGTGAGCACTCCAACACTGGAGCTTTTTAAGAAGAGATTGGACAGCCATTTGTCTGAAATGTCTGTGGAGATTCTCCGTCATCCAAGTCATGGTTATCCCAAAGATGCTTTTTTCACGAGGCAACTAGACTTCGTTTTTCTCTTTGAAGACCTTTCACTTCTCATTCCAGAAGCTTCTTCAGCTCCCCACCATCTAGTCCAGTGTTTCTCAACCTTGACAATTTTAAGGCATGTGGACTTCAACTCCCAGAATTCCACAGCCAGCAACGCTGGCTGTGGAATTCTGGGAGTTGAAGTCCACATGCCTTAAAATTGTCAAGGTTGAGAAACACTGAGATTCTAGTCAGAGCTGAAGAGGCTTCTTGGTGGAGAAGCAAAACGTCCTTCAAAGAAAAAAAAAACAAAAGTCCAGTTGCCTCGTGAAAAAGCATCTTTGGGATTTATCCGAAATGGCCTCCTGCCTGAGCAGGGGGCTGGACTAGAAGACCTCCAAGGCCCCTTCCAACTCTGTTATTCTGTGATTTTAAATGCTGTGCCTGCCAAGGGAAATGAATGCATCATAAATGGGCAAAAATAACAAACACCTGCATTGTGCAGACCGGCCAAGCTCTTTCAAGAATGGAGAGACGGTGACTCAGCATCCAGCACAGGAACGAAAAGTTTGAAAACTGGATAATGGCCAAACTTTTTGCCTTGGACTGAAACTTTCAGCTGTGGTTCCTAGCTGAGCAGGGGGACAATCACTGCCTCTTGGACTTTTTGGATGCCAGAGAAGATCCACCAAAATGATTAGGCTAAAACATATGAAGAACAGTTGCTGGAATTGGATATGCCTAATCTAAAGAAGAGAAGGACTAGGGGAGACAGGATAGCAATATTCCAGTATTTGAGGGGCTGCCACAAAAAAGAGGGAGTCAAGCTATTCTCCAAAGCACCTGAAGGCAGGACAAGAAGCAATGGCTGGAAACTGATCAAGGACAGAATCAACCTGGAATTAAGGAGAAACTTCCTAACGATGAGGACAATTAACCAGTGGAACAGCTTGCCACCAGAAATCGTGGATGCTCCAACACTGGAGGTTTTTAAGAAGAGATTGGACAGTCACTAGTCTGAAACGTTATAGGGTCTCCTGCTTGAGCAGGGGGATGGACTAGAAGACCTCCAAAGTCCCTTCCAACTTTGTTATTCTGTATTCTATTCCTGAAAATGCAGGATTATGGATAAAATATAAAGTAAAACAGTGTGTAATGTGCAGAATAATAAGGAATAGAGTGCTTGGAAGCACCGCTAAATAAATCCATTCCATACACCTCTTCTCAATGATATTTATTATTTATTATTATTATTTCAAATTTCTATACCGCCCCTCTCCCGGAGGACTCGGGGCGGTGTACAGCCTAAAAATTTAAAAGCATATAAATTAAACAATTTTGGCTGTAAAATGCCCATTTAAAACCCAACACTTAACATTTAAAAATTACACAATCCCCCTAAAACATTTTAACCCTGCTGGAACTGGAGCTTCTATGCCAGGCCGGCTTGTCGAAAAAGGAAAGTTTTTAGTTCCCGACGGAAGGTGCGTAAGTCCGTCATCGTACGGAGTTCGGGGGGGAGCTCGTTCCAAAGCGTAGGAGCTCCCACAGAGAAGGCTCTCCCCCTGGGGGTCGCCAGCCAGCATTGTCTGGCCGACGGCACCCTGAGGAAGCCCTCTCTGTGGGAGTGTACCAGACGGTGGGAGGTATTTGCTAGCAGTAGACGGTCCTGTAAGTATCCGGGTCCGATGCCATGGAGCGCTTTAAAGGTGGTCACTAACACCTTGAACCGCACCCGGAAGACCACCGGCAACCAGTGCAGCTCGCGCAGGAGCGGTGTTACATGGGAGCAACATTTTATCTCCCTTCCCATATGCTAAATGAAAGTGTTCATTAAATCTGTGAGTTCAAAAATATTACCTGGAGGATTTAATTCAGGGCGTCGATTCCTTACAGCTCATTTATTACAAACGCTGGCTGAATATTCAGTGCGGGGTTGAAACTCCTGTTCCCGCAAAACTCTTCTGTTTTACAGTTGGAGCTAAGTGGGATGGTAATCAAGGCTTTGTTCAGGAAACATTTGGGCAATCTAATGAGCCCAGCTCCTGGAGCACAGAAGTATCCTGGTAGGAAATACCATCTAATTAATGACAATAGCCAATTCTTCTGAAACCCTGACACAATTGGCTAAAAAAAAAAATGTTCTCCCAAAAAGAGGCTAGGACACATCGGCTGTTGAATAATACACACAAAGGTCATTGGAGCAACAGACAATCAACTTTGTTTAAGATTAACCAACCTGCCCACGCTGTTCTTTTTCAGCTTCTATGAGTCATCCTTTAATTTGCAGGTGTGGAGTTTGATAGTTAACGGTTTCCATTTCCTGTTCAAAGGATTAAATCTCCTCAAATGGGCAAGGCAGATAAACTAAAAGGTCAAAGTAACAATAACGAACCTTGAAGAAAGAGATCGAGGGGCTAATTCTGGCTGCACAAGAGCAAGCCGTACAAACACATGCATAAAAAGCCAGAATTGAGAAGGCTCCATGCCCATTTGCACGACTCAGGTGACCTGGAGGATACAGGTAAAGCTGCAAGTGGCCTCAACGACTCTCTAAAAGAAGACAAATGACCAGCATCCAGTCAGAGCTGAAGAAACAGTGGACCACTTGGTGAGCTGCTGCAAGAAGATCACAAAGATCAGGGGTCTTCCAACTTGACCCTTTGATGACTTGTGGACTTCGACTCCCAGAATTCCTCAGCCAGGCACTTCTGGCTGAGGAATTCTGGGAGTCGAAGTTCACAAGTCATCAAAGGGCCAAGTTGGAAGACCCCTGACATAGACTGACTACAAACAACGGTACGACAAAGTAGCAACAATGCAGCATTGGAAGATCTGCAAAAAATATCATTTGCCTGGAAGCCAGAGCTGGTGGGATCATAAAATAGAGAAAATCATAGAAAATGTGTTCGAGGACTTTAGAGTTCAAACAGACAGGCATATCACACCACACTTAACAACTGTTGATAAGAGAGATGTCAAGGTAATAATTTAACAGCTAACCAGCTTGTGTAATGTGAGATGTATGACGTGATGATGGGAATGACTCAGCAGGGTCTGTATCCCTTTAAGAACCTTTGTAAAGGGAAGGCTCTGCTGCTGTGTTCTCTCATCCTGAGTAGTGGATGTGGCAGTACCTGGAGACAGCAGACCAGAAGGAAAAGAAGATAACAAAATACAAAGACCTTCAAATAGAAGCAGAACGATTTTGGCAAAAAAAAAAAAAAAGCAAAGGTAGTATCAACAGTCATAGGCGTCTTGGGTGCCATCCCAAAACATCCCGTCAATTGCAAAAGGCAGCTTTACCCGGAACCGCTTACATCCTGTGATGATATCTGTAACCCCATCAAACATCCCGATCTGCCTATCCCAGGTCCTTGGGGAGGACTCGATGGGTGGACAAAAATGCCCAATCCAATCAGAATATCTGGCTGACTGTGCGATAAACCATAATCATCATCATCATCATCATCATCATCATCTTTGTTCCTGAACTTCTGTATGGTGGAGATTTCAAAGCGTGGAGTACAGTGGCTCATTTCAGCATCCCGAACTGTAGTGACTAATTTGATCTTGTCCCGTTTATAAAGCCATAGTAAGACCACACCTGGAATACTGCAGCCAGTTTTGGTCACCATCTCAGAAAGTTTGTAAAAAATTCAGAGAAGAGCAACTAAGATGTTCCAAGGCCTGGAGGCTAAAACATACGAAGAACGGCTGCTGGACTTGGGTTTGGCCAGTCTAAAGAAAAGAAGAAGTAGGGGAGACATGATAGCGGTGTTCCAGTATTTGAGGGGCTGCCACAAAGAAGAGGAGGGTCAAGCTATTCTCCAAAGCACCAGATGGATGGATGAGAAACAATGGTTGGAAACTAATCAAAGAGAGAAACAACCTAAAATTGAGGAGAAACTTCCTGACAGTGAGGACAATCAACCAGTGGAACAGCTGACCCCCAGAAATCGTGGTTGCTCCATCACTGGAGATTTTTAAGAGGAGACTGGACATTCACCTGTCTGAGACGGTACAGGTTCTCCTGCTTGAGCAGGGAGCTGGACTAGAAGACTTCCAAGGTCCCTTCCAGCTGTCTTGTCTTGTCTTGTCTTGTCTTGTCTTGTCTTGTCTTGTCTTGTCTTGTCTTGTCTTGTCTTGTCTTGTCTTGTCTTGTCTTGTCTTCTCTTCTCTTCTCTTCTCTTCTCTTCTCTTCTCTTCTCTTCTCTTCTCTTCTATTCCATTCCATTCCATTCCATTCCATTCCATTCCTCTACATATTTTCTATTCTATTCTATTCTATTCTATTCTATTCTATTCTATTCTATTCTATTCTATTCTATTCTATTCTATTCTATTCTATTCTATTCTATTCTATTCTATTCTATTCTATTCTATTCTATTCTATTCTATTCTATTCTATTCTTTGACCAAGTGACAAAATTAGTGGACCAGAGGAATGCTGTGGATATAATTTACTTGGACTTCAGTAAGGCATTTGACAAAGTAGATCACAACCTACTACTTGATAAGATAGAAAAATGCGGGTTAGACAGCATCACCATCAGATGGATCCGTAGCTGGCTGACCGGCTGTACTCAGCGTGTGGTCCTCAATGGAACCACCTCTAAATGGAGGGATGTGTGTAGTGGGGTGCCGCAGGGCTCTGTTCTGGGCCCAGTACTCTTCAACATCTTCATCAATGATTTGGACGAGGGGATAGATGGGGAACTCATCAAATTTGCAGACGACACCAAGCTGGCAGGAATACCCAACACTCCAGAAGACAGGCTTAGGATACAGGAGGATCTGGACAGACTTGAACACTGCGCGTTATCTAACAAAATGAAATTCAAGGGTGAAAAAAGGCAAGGTTCTACATTTAGGCAAGAAAAACCAAATGCACAGGTATAGTATAGGGGGTACCTTGCTCAACAGTAGTAACTGTGAGAGGGATCTCAGAGTCCTAGTGGACAATCATCTAAATATGAGCCAGCCGTGTGCTGCAGCTGCCAAAAAAGCCCACACAGTGCTGGGCTGCATTAACAGAGGGATAGAATCAAGATCACGTGAAGTATTAATACCACTTTACAAGGCCTTGGTAAGGCCACACTTGGAATACTGCATCCAGTTTTGGTCACCATGATGTAAAAAAGATGTTGAGACTCTAGAAAGAGTACAGAGAAGAGCAACAAAGATGATTAGGGGACGAGGCTAAAACATATAAGGAACGGTTGCTGGAATTGGGTATTTCTAATTTAACGAAGAGAAGGACGAGGGGGGACATGATAGCAGTCTTCCAATATCTCAGGGGCTGCCACAAAGAAGAGGGAGTCAAGCTATTTTCCAAGGCGCCTGAAGGCAGGACAATAAGCAATGGGTGGAAACTAACCAGAGAAGCAACCTAGAACTAAGGAGAAACTTCCTGACAGAACAATTAACCAGTGGAACAACCTGCCTCCAGAAGTGGTGAATGTGCCAACACTGGAAATTTTTAAGAAGAAATTGGACAGCCATTTGTCCAAAATGGTATAGGGTTTCCTGCCTGAGCAAGGGGTTGGACTAGATGACCTCCAAGGTCCCTTCCAACTTTATCATCATCATCATCGTCATCGTCGTCATTATTATTATTATTATTATTATTATTATTATTATTATTATTATTATTATTATTATTCCATTCCATTCCATTCCATTCCATTCCATTCTATTTTAACCATCAGGAGGTAGGACTTTACATCAAAAATACAATCATTTGTGCCTGATGATTTGTACTGTAGCAGAACCCTGCCCATCTCTCTTGCAGAAAGCATCCAGAGGACCACAGCGTGAAATGAAAAACTTGAGACTTTTTCCTTGGACCTTGATTTGATCCTGCAGGGAACAGTAAGTGGGGTTGAAGTGCTGGCAATTCCTTCACATGTTCAGGCACAATTTAACTGGCCGATGTGGAAAAGCTTTCCCAAGGATATCCATAACAATAATAACACAGGAGCTGCTGGGTGATTTTTTTTTTTTAACAAGATCTAATGCTACAGGAATCCAGACGTATCCCTTGCAGTGAAAGTCTGAACCGCACATTTTAACCCAACGACTTATTAAAGCCGCCAAAATATTTCTCTTTGTAAAGAGTGATCTTATGGTGTTGGCTGACATGTAATAATTTGATCTCGGCTGAAACCGAGACTGTGCTAGGCAGGAAAGATGCTGGGTTTAATCCACACAGTATAATTATAACGTATAACGCTGACAGATCCTCTAATGCCGTCTTCACATGGAGTCGGTGTGCTGGTTGAAAGGGCTGCAAATTCAAGGAACGCCCAACCTCTGCAAATCTTATTGTTTGGGATAAACTGTGCCATCACACACAACCCAGCCACAAGCAATTATGGCCCACAGAATGTCCTCAGTCATTTAATTTTTCAAAGTCCTTAGTCATCTATTCCAGTTTTTTTTTCTTTCTCAGCTATAGTTAGCCTCCTCTTCTATTAGAACTGGATGAAGGGATTTCTGTGGTGGTTAACCCTTCCCTTTCAGGACGGACCACTTTCCAATTCAACTCTTATCACCAGTGTTCCAATATTTGAGGGGCTGCCATGAAGGAGAGGGTGGTGTCAAGCTATTCTCCAAAACACCTGAAGGCAGGACAAGAAGCAACGGATGGAGACTAATCAAGGAGAGAAGCAACCTAGAACTAAGGAGAAACTTACTAACAGTGAGGACAATTAACCAGTGGAACGACTTGCCTCTGGAAGTTATGGATACTCCAACACTGGAGATTTTTAAGAAGAGACTGGACAGCCATTTGTCTGAATTGTTATAGGGCAGAGGTGCCAAACCTTTCCGGGCTCATGGCCTGAGGGAAGGAGAACAGCTTCCAAATTGGTGTGTGTGTGCACGCAGATGCAAACAGGGCCATGTGTACTAGTGCAGCACTAGCTCACTAGTTCACACATGCTGCATGCCCTGGCGCCATGCACATTCATGAATGGCTGTGTACCCCTCACAAAGGCTAGCGGCCTGTTCGTGCATGCGCAAACAGCTGCACAACCCGTTCTGCGCTAGCGGCCTGTTCACGCATGCGCAAATGGGCTGCACACACCCACCTGTGCATTAGCCACCACATTCGTGTGTGCACAAACAGGCCATGCACACCCGCCCGGCGCCACGAGTGGGGGAATGCGTGCCCATGCGGGTGTGCACCGGCCAGCCATTTCCACGGCCTGTGGGCCAAGAACCTGCGCCCCGGTCCCAGGCCACGGCCCATAGGTTGGGACCCCTGTTGTAGGCTTTCCTACTTGAGCAAGGGGTTGGTTTAGATGACCCCCAAGGTGTCTTCCAACTCTGTTATTCATTTACTTTCAGCCTGAATGCAGTCACTGTCATCTAATGGATTAATTAATTCCGTAGAACAAGTCAACATTCTCATTTTGTCAGGGTACCGTTAGATTCATGACTTGCAGGCAGACTTCCAAGTTTAGGCTGTTTAAGGAAACCTCATTAAACATTGTGAGATCATTCCAATGCAAGGATTAACAACAGGCAGTGAGGAATTGGCGTGTCTAGTAGCAACTGAACGGGGATAAATATTTCTAACAGTTGTCTTACTTGGTGATTGCACATAAGAAACACATTACACGAGTCCTTGTTCTTAAATCTACAGTTCCCACATGGATTTAGGAAATCAGCCCTGACTATCCTTTGAAAGGACAGATGCTGAAGCTGAAGCTCAGATATCTATGGAGATTCTCAGTCATCCAGGTCATAGTTATCCCAAAGATGCAACTGGACTTTCTTATTTTTCTTTCCTCTCTCAACTGAGGGGGAGGGATACAACATCATCTATCTCCAGTCTACCACACAGTCCTTTCAACAGCTCCAAGAAGGGTCCACACCCATTTGCACTACTTGAGGACACCTTGAGGACACAGATAAACCTCCAAGTGGCCTCAACGGCTCTCTAAAAGAAGGCAAAAGACCAGCTGTCTGCAAGGAGTATAAATCCTTCCACTCCCCACCATCCAGTCAGAGCTGAAGAAGCTTCTTGGATGAGAAGCAAAACGTCTTCAAAGAAAAAACAAGAAAGCCCAGTTGCCTCCTGAAAAATCATCTTTGCGTGAAGCTCAGATATTTCAGCCACCAAATGAGGACCCTGATGTTGGGAAAGATGGAAGGAGAAAGGAGAAAGGGACGGCAGAAGATGAGATGGTTAGATGGCCTCATTGATGCAACGAACATGAATTTGGGCAAACTCCAGGAGATAGTGGAGAACAAGGGTGGTCCATGGGGTTCTGAAGACTTGGACACAATATACAGTAGCTCTTGAACTAGAACAACAACAAGTCTTCATACTAGAAGTTGTAGATACAATCTCACTGTCATGGTTCCGACAGATGATACTCTTCAAAGAACTTTGAGGCATTGTTTACTTTAAAGAATCTTTATTCAAGTAGCACGGCATCGGCACGCACATGGCCGAAGCCAAAATCTGAATTCCCCTCCCCTAAACACATAGTATCAAAGCACAATTCCCTCCTCCAATTAACAGTCATAAATCACATTCTCCAACTGGTTTGAAATGCAAGCCTTCCCTCCAATTCTCTAACCCGACATTTCTTATCATCTCTTATTTCAAACAACCTTGAAGAATACTCTACTGTGATGTTGTTATGTCTAACTAATCCCTATACTCATTCTTCCCCTCCCCCCAGCATCATCTAATTCTAACTCTAAAAGTAACACACAGGTTAAAGAGAAAATGGCTGCATCTTCATATATTGTCCAAGCAAGAACATCCAATGTTAGCAGTGTCACCTAACCCAACTTTGCACATACGAGTGATATAACTTTGAAAAACAGGAAGTCTGAAAGATTGTAGGGCAACTTCTATCTTGGACCAGGATACTTACGGGACCGTCTTCTGCCACATACTTCCCTTCGACCGGTGAGAGCGCACAGGGTCGGCTTCCTCCGGGTCCCGTCAGTGAAACAATGTTGTCTGGTGGGTCCTAGGGGGAGGGCCTTCTCTGTTGTGGCGCCCACCCTCTGGAACCAACTGCTCCCTGAAGTCCACGTTTCCCCCACTCTCCCGGCCTTCCGGAAGAATCTTAAGACCTATCTGTGCCGGCAGGCCTGGGGATGATTGTGACTGTTGTGTGAATGATGAATGAGTGTTGGTTTTTTATCTTTAAATGTTTTTTTAATTTGGATTTGATATGAATATTGTTTGTATATGTTGTAAGCCGCTCCGAGTCCTCGGAGAGGAGCGGCATATAAGTGTAAACAATTAAATTAAATTAAATTAAATTAATTGTCACAAGGGGCCTGAATTATAAAGTGTACAATGAATGGCTAAGGAAGCTTGGCATGTTTAGTCTAACAAAGAGAAGCCTATGATTAAGTGTAGGTCTGTAGGCTTAGGGGTGACATGATAGCCGTCTTCAAATATTTGAGGGCAGGATGAGAAGCAACAGGTGGAAGCTAGTCAGAGAGAGATCCAGCCTAGAACTAAGGAGAAACTTCCTGACAACGAGAACAATTAATCATTGGAACAGCCTGCCTCCTGGAGTTGTGAGTTCTCCACCACCGGTGGTTTTCAAGAAAAGATTGGACAAACATTTCTCTGAAGTGGAATAAGCACTCCTGCCTTGGGCAGAAGTTTGGACTAGAAGACTATGACCTGCAGACTATGATTCTACAATTCTAATTTAGTGTCCTTGAGAAGCATTGCGTTACCACATCAGCGTCCTACACAAGGCTTAGTTATGATCCTAGTTGGGTTTCATTCATATACTTCTTCATCTCCCCTCGGGTGGGGCACCAGATAGAGCTGGTTTCTCATTTTTCTCCTTATGCAAATTGCATCTGAAGAATAGAAGAATGTAAGAACGCTCGTTTTGGATCAGCCCAAGGCCCTCTTGAACTGGCATTTGATTCCTCATAATGACCAGCCCATCCCCTAAGGCAGGGGTCTTCAAACTTGGCCCTTTTATGACTTGTGGACTTCCACTTCCAGAATTCCTCAGCCAGCAATGGGCTGAGGAATTCTGGAAGTGGAAGTCCACAAGTCATAAAAGGGCCAAGTTTGAAGACCCCTGTTCTAAGAAATGTGAGCACAGAGTCTGGCTGGCTGAGAAATTCTGGAAGTGGAAGTCCACAAGTCATAAAAGGGCCAAGTTTGAAGACCCCCGCCCTAAGGCCTGGCGATGTTCTCCTTTGCTTTGCAGGTATTCTATTGGAGTTGGAGATGTTCTTCATTCCATTTCACTGAGTCTTCAAGGCTGAGAGGAAACTCCGTGCCACGCATTTATCCGAGCTAGCCTAGGTCAGAGATGGGTTTCCTTGAACATCTTCTCAATATGTTCTCATGTGATATTGATCCCGGCATGCAGTTTAAGTTCGTAGCTAAAACCATTGTGCTAACGCAGCATCAAAATCATTCCGGCTTAATGTAGCAGAACAATTTCAAAAGCATAACTGGATAAATTTAGCTTGGGAGTATTGACTATCCTGTAAGTACATCCTGTGGGGGCGGTGGCGTGTTTATTCTCCCAGCTTGCAGTCCACACGTCTAACGCAGTCACATGTTTAGCTTCTCAGTGCTAGAAGCAGAATCATCCAGAAGAAGAGCCGGCAGTTGAATCACATCTACTTGGGGTTAGGTCTGAACTGGGAGAACGTTTGATGCCTTGCGTTTCCTACAAAGGCATTTCTAGAATGTGTATTTTTTACCAGTGGTGGGATTCAAAAATGTGAACAACCAGTTCTCTGCGTGGATACGACTTCCGGAAGTCCATTCTGGGCCTGTGCAACCAAAAATTAGCTACCGGTTCTTCTGAAGTGGTGCGAACTAGCTGAATCCCACCACTGATTTTTACCCTAGAAAGGCATTCCTAGAAAACCTTGCATTTTCCCTAGAAAAGCATTTCTAGAAAGTTTTTGCATGTTTCATCCTAGAAAGGCATGTTCTAGAAAGCCTTGTATTTTTCTAGAAAGGTATTTCTAGGAATGTGCGTTTTCTAGAAAGGCATTGTCTGATACTGTGTTTTCCAGAAAGGCAGGTTTTTTTTTAAAGGGAAACTTGCATTTCTCTAGAAAGACATTTCTAAGAAACAGCCCATTTCTTCTAGAAAGGCATTTTCTATGATACTGTGCTTTCTAGAAAGACACTTTTTCTAGGAAGCCTTGCATTTCTCTAGAAAGACTTTTGTAAGAAAACATCTCATTTTTTCCCCTTGAAAGGCATTTCTGGAACCCCCGTGTTTTCTAGAAATGGGTTTCTAGAAAACCGGTGGTTTTCCCTAGAAAGGTGCTTCTAGAAGCCTTGCGTTTTCTAGAAAGGCAGAACTCCAACTCTTCTAATTCCCTAACATCGAGGTCCGTGATGGAAGCTGTAATCCTTCATTTCTACCGAAATTCCAGATTTGACAATGCTCCATTTTTTTTTTACAGGTTTGATCTTGCAAGGATTTCATACAAATATCTACATCGACTAAACAAACACTGTTTCCATTGCTAAGGAAGACAGTTGTTAAATAAGTCACACAGATTTAACGACCTTGTTTTCCTGGTTGTTAAGAGAATGACTGCAGTTGTTAAGTGAATCATGGGGTCATTAACAAATCCGGCTTCCTCTATGGATTTTACACGTCACATGACCCAAAGGGTGATCACATGACCCAAGATTCTGCAGCTATGTTAATACATGTCAGTTAATCAGCGCCCAAATTTTGATCACGTGTCCACGGGGATGCTGTGATGGTTATCAAAGCAAGGCCTGGTGGCTCGTCACCTCTTCCGCTGCTGTTGTAACTTTTGAACGGTCACTAAATAAATGGTTGTAAGTCAAATACAACCTGTAATCCATCAATCGATCAATTATGGGCATGTCCCTTTGTTTCCCAGCTTCTTGCGGTGCCATACCCAAATATTTCCTTAACCTCGGACCTTCCAGATATGTCAATCGGCCGGACCACACATCTGGCTGAACCGAGTTGGGAATCTTATGCCAATAAGAATTTCACCTTCCATATTGGCACAGATGGACCTTGAGTGAGCTGATAGTTTTCCATCCTGGAAAATAAGAAAGTGAAGATCATTATCGGTGGTTTCCCTGAATATGTTTAAAAATTCTCTTTCCAGGCTCACTGCTGCTGTTTTGCTGGAGGCTCCAATTAGCAATGACAGATGGCGGTGATCCAAACTTTTATTAATAATTCACCCAACATATGTACCATTCCCGATTCTTGGCAAGAAATCTTCAGCCTGTCTTGCAAGGACTTTTGGGACAGTATAGGTTCTCCTGCTTCAGCAGAGGGCTGGGCTGGAAGACCTCCAAGGTCCCTTCCAGCAATATTCTATTCTATTCTATTCTATTCTATTCTATTCTATTCTATTCTATTCTATTCTATTCTATTCTATAATCCGTTCTATTCTATTCTATTCTATTCTATTCTATTCTATTCTATTCTATTCTATTCTATTCTATTCTATTCTATTCTATTCTATTCTATTCTATTCTATTCTATTCTATTCCATTCCATTCCATTCCATTCCATATATTCTATTCTATTCTATTCTATTCTATTCTATTCTATTCTATTCTATTCTATTCTATTCTATTCTATTCTATTCCATACTATTCTATAATCTGTTCTATTCTATTGTATTCTATAATCTGTTCTATTCTATTCTATTCTATTCTAGTCTAGTCTAGTCTACTCTATTCTAGTCTATTCTCCATTCCATATCCCATTCCATATTTTCTATTCTATTCTATTCTATTCTATTCTATTCTATTCTATTCTATTCTATTCTATTCTATTCTATTCTATTCCATACTATTCTATAATCTGTTCTATTCTATTCTATTCTATTCTATTCTATTCTATTCTATTCTATTCTATAATCTGTTCTATTCTATTCTATTCTATTCTATTCTATTCTATTCTATTCTATTCCATACTATTCTATAATCTGTTCTATTCTATTCTATTCTATTCTATTCTATTCTATTCTATAATCTGTTCTATTCTATTCTATTCTATTCTAGTCTAGTCTAGTCTACTCTATTCTAGTCTATTCTCCATTCCATATCCCATTCCATATTTTCTATTCTATTCTATTCTATTCTATTCTATTCTATTCTATTCTATTCTATTCTATTCTATTCTATTCTATTCTATTCTATTCTATTCCATACTATTCTATATTCTATTCTATTCTATTCTATTCTATTCTATTCTATTCTATTCTATTCTATTCTATTCTATTCTATTCTATTCTATTCTATTCTATTCTATAATCTGTTCTGTTCTATTCTATTCTATTCTATTCCATACTATTCTATAATCTGTTCTATTCTATTCTATTCTATTCTATAATCTGTTCTATTCTATTCTATTCTATTCTAGTCTAGTCTAGTCTACTCTATTCTAGTCTATTCTCCATTCCATATCCCATTCCATATTTTCTTTTCTTTTCTTTTCTTTTCTATTCTATTCTATTCTATTCTGTTCTGTTCTGTTCTGTTCTGTTCTGTTCTGTTCTGTTCTGTTCTGTTCTGTTCTGTTCTGTTCTGTTCTGTTCTATTCTGCAGCCTGCAGACTGCCTGCGTCCTGTGGATGGGCCTTTCCTTCTTCGTGCAGCCCAGTTGCTGGCATGCCATGGCCCAACACTGGTCCACGGACTGGGGGTTGGGGACCCCGGTTCTAACTGCAAAATGAGATCGATGAACCAATGGCTTAAATCTAATTAATTAGATTTCTGTCCTGCACCCAAAAAAGAGCCAGGGCTTCGACTGCATGGCGACAACTTCTGTCTTGATTTTTCTGACCGCTCCTTTGATGCATTTGCTCCTGACCTCAAGGTTGCATTCGTGGCACTTTTCTGCCACTTTCCCCCCCAGCAACAACCCTGTCAAGTAGGCTGAGCTGAAAGAGAGGGGCTAGTCTAAAGTCCCTTCTGGCTGGGTTCAGATAACGCCCTAGTCTGAAAACAGAAGAAAGAGTCAGAAGGGACCTTGAAGGTCATCTAGTCCAACCCCCTGCTCAGGCAAAAAACCCTATACCATTTCAGACAAATGGCTGCCCAGTCTCTTCTTAAAAACTTCCAGTGTTGGAGCATTCACCGCTTCTGGAGGCAGGTTGTTCCACTGGTTAATTGTTTTCACTGTCAGGAAGTTGCTCCTTAGTTCCAGTTTGCTTCTTTCCTTGATTAGTCTCCATCCGTGGCTTTTTGTCCTGCCTTCAGGTGCTTTGGAGAATAGCTTGACTCCCTCTTCTTTGGGACAGCCCCTGAGATACTGGAACACTGCTATCATGTCCCCCCTCATCAGGGCTTTTTTTCTCATAGAATGCCCAGAACGGAGTTCCAGCACCTTTTTTGGATGGAACCTTGTAGGGTAGGCAAGGCAGGTTGTATGACGTGTATGAGTTCCGGCACCTTTTTTTTTTTTTAATAGAAAAAAAGCACTGCCCCTCGTCCTTCTCTTCATGAAACCGGACATACCCAATTCTTGCAACCCTTCTTCCTGGAGCAGATGGAATCTTCTTTTTTTTTTTAATATAAATTCTTTTATTAAAACAATCAACATTGAACATAAAATCATATTATGCAGCAATCATCATAGCACCTGATATACAACACTAAGTATTAGTCTTTGTAAACGTCTGATTTGGTACACATTTATCACTCCTCCCGTCGAGCCTCAACCATATGTCCGTTACACTTTATTTGATTGGTGTTTCTCCTATCTATAGTTTATCCACTGTTTCTAGTCTATCGCATACTATTCATCTCAGTATTAGTACAATCTTTTATGATCCCTAGCAGATGGAATCTTCTTGAGGTCTTCCAGAACCCATAACTGGCTTTCTGATTTCCCCTCTGAACAATGGAGGACCATTCTGGTTTCCTGCTGGAGCAGGGGGATCGGACTAGTAGACCTCCAAGATCCCTTCCAACCCCATTATTCTATGTTGTGTATTTGTCGGTCCACCGCAGAACATTTGCTCCCTCTAGTGCTCCATTAGAGGAACTTGAATGAGAACAGATGGGCTCTCCTTTCCTAACTAAAACTTGGGAAAACCTAATTAGGACATTGATTGTCTATAAAGATGGAATGTTAAAATAACTAGGATATGTATAAACTAAACATTGTTGATAAATGTAAGAAAGTTATTTTTATTTAGCTGATATAAATAAGAATGGTATTAGTTTAAATATGAGACAGTAAATACTAAGGGGGAAAGAGTTTAAATATTTAATGTAATAGTTGGAGATCTGTACTAAAGATACCTGTATGTTATTGAATCATCGATTAACTCAGCTGCCACATTGCTTTTTAAATATTTAAATGTAAAACTAGAAAATCAATTACATTTTCTTTAAAAAAAAAAAAGAACAGATGGGCTCTCCTTCCATCTGGGTGCCCTTCCAGTTGCATTTAAAGCAGCGATTCTCAATCTTGGCCATTTTAAAATGCTTAGACTTCAACTCCCAGCTTTACTTACGTGTGCATTTCAACCTCCACACTGGCTGGAGAGTTCTGGGTGTTAGAGTCTTAAAGCTAAGAAACACCGGTTTAACGTGAATATCAAGAGCCTCCAATCCAGATGGCCAAAGGCAGAGGACATCTCTATAAAGCAAAATATATTCGGGAACAAGGGAAATGATCAGCTCCGTGGTTGAAACAGCAACAGCGAGCTAGTCTAGTTCCTGCCCTTAAGGATGCCCCAGAAAAAAACATTTCATTTATTCAATGGATTTCTATCCTTAAATATTATCTGTAATATCTCTGATCTCACAAACCAGCGTTTTTCCAGTTGGTTAAACTTCTAGATCAGCGGTTCTTAACCTATGGGTCGCGACCCCATTTGGGGTCGAATGACCGTTTCGCGGGGGTCGCCGGACACCGCAGTCCGCCATCTTGTTTTTTTTTAATTGCGCGCGCGCCGCGCATGCGCGGATCGGCCCGTCGCGGTCCGCTTTTTTTTCGTCACGCGCACCGCACATGCGCGGATCGGCTTGTCGCGGTTCGGGCCATCACGCACGTGCCACGCATGCGCGGATCAGCCCGTCGTGGTCCGCCATTTTTTTTGTCACGCATGTGCCGTGCATGCATGGATCGGCCCGTTGTGTGCGCATGTGTGCACGCGGGTCGGGGGCGCGCCACGCATGGGTGGCGCAAGTGGGGTCTCAACTGTTCTAGATCAGTGGTTCTCAACCTTTTTCAGGTTGAGACCCCACTTGCGCCACCCATGCGTGCCGCGACCCCGACCCGCGCGCGCACATGCGCGCGCAACGGGCCAATCTGTGTATGTGCGGCGTGCGCGATGAAAAAAAATGGTGGACCACGACGGGCCGATCCGTGCATGCGCGGCGCGCGTATGACGGCCCGAACCGCGACGGGCCGATCCATGCATGTGCGGCGCACGCGCGATGAAAAAAAAACATGATGGTGGACCGCGGTGTCCGGCGACCCCCGCGAAACAGTCGTTCGACCCCATATGGGGTCGCGACCCATAGGCTGAGAACCGCTGTTCTAGATCATATTATTGGAAAGAATTGTTAGTCCGATGGTTAGGGATGACTTTTTCGGGATTCTGCCATGGACCTAAGCTAGAATTTTAAGGCAGGTTCTTTTTTTAAACGCTTCACTTGAGGAATACCTGTATTAAAAATAGAGATAGCCCTCAACTTACGACCACAACAGAGCCCAGAATTTCTGTTGCTAAACAAGACAGTCATTAAGTGAGTTTTCTTCCATTTTGCAACCTTTCTTGCCACAGTTCTTAAATGAATCACTGCAGTCGATAAATTAGTAGCCTGGTTGTTAAGTGAATCCGGCTTCCCCCGTTGACTTTGCTTGTCAGAATGGTCGCAAAAGAGGATCGCGTGATCCCCAGGACACTGCGACCGTCGTAAATATGAGCCAGTTGCCAAGCCGCTGAATTTTGATCTCGTGACCCTGGGGATGCTGCAAATGTCGTAAGTGTGAAAAACGGTTGTAAGTCACATTTCTCACTGCCGTTGTAACTGAATGGTCACTAAACGAACTGTTGTAAAGTTGTGGACTGCCTCTGTTTGTTAAGTGAATCACTGCAGTTATTAAATTGGTAACACGGTTGCTAAGCGAATCTGGCTTCCCCATTAGCTTTGTGTCAACGCTGCTAACATCGGATGTTTTTGCTTTGACAACAGAGATGCAGCCATTTTATTCTTGTGTTTTACTTTTAGAGTTAGAGTTAGAGTTAGATGATGCTGGGGGGAGGAATGTGCGTGAGAATTTGGCTAGACATAACAATACTGGACCTAGTGTGTGAACCAAGGTTATTGAAATAAGAGATGATAAGAATTGGCAGGCTGAAGAACTGGAGGGAAAGCCTGCATTTCAAACTAATTGGAGAATGTGATTTATGACTGTTAATTGGAGGAGGGAATTGCGCTTTGATACTATGTGCTCAGGGGAGGGGAATCCAGTTTTTGGCTTCGACTGTGTTAGTGCCGATGCTATGCTTCCCGAATGAAGATCCTTTAAGGTAAACAATGCCTCGAAGTTCTTTGAAGAGTTTCATCTGTCGGAACCATGACACTTTGCTTGTCAGGTCACACAAGGGATCACGTGACTCAGGGACACTGCAACTGTCATAAATACAAGCCAGTTTCCAAGCGTCCAAATTTTGATGGCGTCACCACGAGGATGCTACAATGATCATAACTGTGAAAAACGGTCCTAAGTCACTTTTTTTCAGTGTCGTTGTAACTTCAAACAGCCACTAAATGAACAGATGCAAATTGAGGACGACTCGTCTAGGGCAGCATGCAAATGCAATCTGGCTGAACTCATTTCGCCCTCTCTGGTCACTCCAGGTGACATGGGCCTTCTCCCGGGCAGTTTATCAGAATTCACTCTTTTTTCCCACAATCCGATTCTGATCCCCTGAAAAATAAACCACAGTGCAGCAGCGTTTCACAACACCAGGAATAAAGTGCACAACTTTGCTGATCACCTCACTTGTGTGGGAAGTTAGCCCCCCCGGAGAAGGAAATATGAAGAATGTCCGGAGACTGCAAGTAGTCCAGAATGCGGCCGCGCGAGCTGTCTTGGGTCTCCCAAGACATGCTCATATCACTCCAGCTCTCCGAGAGCTGCACTGGCTACCAATTGGTCTCCGAACACAATTCAAAGTGTTGGTTATGACCTATAAAGCCCTTTATGGCAATGGACCAGGATACTTGTGGGACCGTCTTCTGCCTCATAAATCCCAGCGACCGGTTAGAGCGCATAGGGTTGGCCTCCTACGGGTCCCGTCTGTTAAACAATGCCGTCTGGCGGGGCCTAGGGCAAGGGCCTTCTCCGTTGCTGCCCCAGCCCTCTGGAACCAGCTTCCCTCAGAGGTTCGTACTGCTTCCTCCTTCCTGGCCTTCTGGAAAGTGCTCAAGACATATCTATGCCGACAGGCTTGGGGCATATGAGCTGTGCTCTGCCCCTCAGCCCTAAGAATGTCCCGCCATCATTGGCTGTGAGTTGAATGTGTTTGTATGTTGTGTGAATGATATTAATTTTTAAATTTTAAATTAATTGTGTTTTTAAATTGTGTTGTTGTGAGCCGCCCTGATCTTGGGAGAGGGGCGGCATATAAATTAAACTAACTAACTAACTAACTAACTAACTAACTAACTAACTAACTAAATAAATAAATAAATAAATAAATAAATAAATATTAAAAGGGCAGAATATATTTCCCTAAAGAATTTTAAAAGCAGAAACCAACCCTGCCCCCAAGTCTCTCTGTCACAAACAGAAACCAAGTCTGCAGAATTGCAGGTGATAATCTTGTCAGAAAGACTGGAATCAGGAAACTGGGATTAAGAAGAAAGATCGCTAGAATCAACACACCAAAAATCTAACAGACATCAGCCACAGTCCCAGGGAAGCAGGTTATGACCCTTGGGACATAATAGGATTAACCCACAACCATCAGAATACCAGAAAGGCACACTCAGACTCAGGTCAAAGCTCCTGCCCCAGGAACAACTCCAAACAAAAGGCTCCAGAGGGTATAAAAACCCACTCCCTACATGTGCTCGCTCTCTTTTCTTCCACAGCCATCTTTCTGTCCGGCTCTCCTCTTCAATAAACTGCAACCTTCTTCCTAAAGCAGTCGCCATGTTGTTTATTCCCGGCTTGGACTGAACCATGATGAAGACTTTTCCTTCAACACTTGCTTTCTACAACGATGCGATGTGACCTATAAAGAGACAGATGCAGACATGAGCACGTTCTCCGCGCCACTCCTTTTTTTGTTGCAAAATCAGATTTGTCACCTCCTTACAAACTCTGATGCAATTTCGGTAATTTGTACTTGCCAAATGGTGGTTAGTGGCAGGAAGTGCCAGGTAGACCAGACAGGAAACCAACCAGCTGAGCTAACTGTTCTTTTGTTTTATTTTATAGCTTTGCATCACGCCTTTACCATTCTTACAAATAACTCAAGGCGGTGAAGATCTCCAAAACACCATCCTCCCCCTCCTAATGTCCCCAGAACAGCAACCCTGTGGGGTGGGTTTGTCTGAGAGACAGGGACTGGCCCAAAGTCACCCAGAGAGCTTTCATGCCTAAAGGAGAACTAGAACTCACCATCTCCTGGTGATTGGCCCAAAGTTACCCAGCTGGCTTTTGTGCCTAAGTCGGAACTAGAACTCACTGTCTCCTGGTGATTGGCCCAAAGTCATCCATCCAGCTTTCATGCCTAAGGCAGGACTAGAACTCACCGTCTCCTGATGATTGGGCCAAAGTCACCCAGACAGCTATCATGCCTAAGGCGGGACTAGAACTCACCATCTCCTGGTGATTGGCCCAAAGTTACCCAGCCGACTTTCGTGCCTAAGTCGGAACCAGAACTCACCGTCTCCTGGTGATTGACCCAAAGTCATCCATCCAGCTTTCATGCCTAAGGCGGGACTAGGACTCCCCGTCTCCTGGTGATTGGCCCAAAGTCACCCAGCTGGCTTTCATGCCTAAGGCGGGACTAGAACTCATCATCTCCTGGTAATTGGCCCAAAGTCACCCAGACAGTTTTCATGTCTAAGGCGGGACTAGAACTCACCGCCTCCTGGTGATTGGCCCAAAGTCACCCAGACACCTTTCATGCCTTGATTCTATCCCTCTGACAATGCAATTTAGGATTGCATCAGCTTTTTTGGCTGCTCGAGCACACACTGTGGCTCATATTTAGGCATTTGTCCATCAGGACACCAAGATCCTTCTCACAGTTTATTTATTTATTTATTTATTTATTTGGGTTTGTATGCCGCTCCTCTCCGGGGACTCGGAGCGGCTAACAACATATATATAACAGAGAATTACAATATAAAAACCCAAACAAGATATCTAAAAACCAATAAAAAAACACACATTCAATGCAACAATCAACTACAATCATCTGCTATTGAGCCAGATTTCACCTATGCTATACCTGTGCGTTTGTTTTTTTCTTGCATAAGTGTAAGACCTTACTTTTCTGCAGATTGAATTTCATTTTGCTGGATAGGGCCCAGGGTTCAAGCCTGTTGAGATCCATCCAGATCTTGAGCCTATCATCTTGGGCAGACACGTCAAACTCGTGACGTCACGTGATGTCGTGCGACATATCGGAACTTTTTCCCCATTGCCGGCAATGGGGTGGGCACAGTTTTTTCATGACGCGTCCGGCCCACGGGCCGGCAGTTTGACACCCCTGATCTAGGGTGATATCTATTCCTGCCAGCTTAGTGTCACCTGCATGTTTGATGAGTTCCCCTTCTATTCCCTCATCTAAATAGTTTATGAAGCTATTGAAGCGTCCTGGGCCAAAGACGGAATGTTGTGGTACCCTACAGCTTCCTTCTTCCATGTAGATGTTGTTCCATTGAGGACCATATATTGAGTAAGGTCTGTCAGCCAGTTACAAATTCCTCTGGTGATGATGCTGTCTGTCCCTATTTTTCTTGTTTACCAATAGGTTGTGGTCCACTTTATGAAATATTTGACTGAAATCCAAGTAGACCAGCGGTTCTCAACCTTTTCCGGGTTGGGGCACATCGCAAAGGGGAAAAAAATGGCCGACCCAAAAAAAAAATGGCCGACCCCCAAAAAAAATGGCCGAGCAAAAAAAAAATGGCGGGCCCGCATCGCGCATGCACGGCGCGATGGCCCACATCGCAAAGGGGAAAAAAATGGCCGACCAAAAAAAAATGGCCGACCAAAAAAATAATAAAATGGCGGACTGCGGTGTTTGGCGACCCCCGTGAAATGGTCGTTCGACCCCAAATGGGGTCGCGACCCACAGGTTGAGAACCGCTGAAGTAGACGATATCTACTGCATTTCGCTGATCCACAAATTTAGTCCCGTCGTCGAAGGATGGAATAAGATCGGTTTGGCATGATCTGTTTTTGACGAAGCCGTGTTGACTTCTGATTATAACTTTTTTTTTGTTTCTAAGTTTTTGTAGATCTATTGCTTGATTATCTTTTCCAGGATCTTCCCAGGCATTATTGCATCTTATTATCTAGGATGATGACATCTGAACTTGCACCAAGGGGCAAGAGAAAGATCTGGGCGTGTTTCATGCTTTGGATTCTTGGAAAGGGAAATGAAAATAGGATTAAAAATGCTGCTAAAAAATGCACCACGTCATCGTGGAAATCTACAAAATGACATTGCAACACAGATACACTTTCCATAAATGGAAACGCTGCTTTTATCCTGTTTGTGCACCAGGTGAAGTTGTGCTTTAGTTATAGCTTGCAGAGTACAGCAGCATCGGTGGGATCTGTGTATCACTGCAAGGTCACATTATCAGATTTGCCTGGGCTAACCCATGGCTTCTTAATTATGGCTTACTGAACAGGGCTCAGTTTATTGGCTGAGTGGCCAGAGATTGCTAATATATATCCAAACAAATCCCCTTGTGGGCGGGTGTGATTTGTGAACGCAGTCAGTGTTCTGGGAAGGAGGAGGGGGAGGGAGGGAGGAAAAAAAGATGGAGGAGGAGAAGATGGAGGAGGAGTGGAGGAGGAGGAGGAGGAGGAGAAGAAGAAGAAGAGGAAGAGGAAGAAGAAGAAGAAGAAGAAGAAGAAGAGAGAGGAGGAGGAGAAGAAGAAGAAGAGAGGGGGAGGAAGAGAAGGAAGAGGGGAAGGAGGAGAAGAAGAAGAAGAAGAAGAAGAAGAAGAAGAAGAAGAAGAAGAAGAAGAAGAAGAAGAAGAGAGGGGGAGGAAGAGAAGGAAGAGGGGAAGGAGGAGGAGGAGAAGAAGAAGAAGAAGAAGAAGAAGAAGAAGAAGAAGAAGAAGAAGAAGAAGAAGAAGAAGAAGAAGAAGAAGAAGAAGAAGAAGAAGAAGAAGAGAGGGGGAGGAGGAGAAGGAAGAGGAGAAGGAGGAAGGAGAAGGAGGAAGGAGAAGAAGGAGAAGGAGAAGGAGAGGGAGAGGAAGAAGGAGAGGGAGAGGGAGAGGGAGAGGGAGAGGGAGAGGGAGAGGGAGAGGGAGAGGGAGAGGGAGAAGGAGAAGGAGGAGGAGGAGGAGGAGGAAGAGAAGAAGAAGAAGAAGAAGAAGAAGAAGAAGAAGAAGAAGAAGAAGAAGAAGAAGAAGAAGAAGAAGAAGAAGAAGAAGAAGAAGAAGAAGAAGAAGAAGAAGAAGAAGAAGAAGAAGAAGAAGAAGAAGAAGAAGAAGAAGAAGAAGAAGAAATAATGCTACAGGGAGTCCTCGACTTAGGATTCGTTCTGGCACTTTTGATGCTTGCAGCATCCTCACGATCACGGGATCAAAATTCAGGGGCTGGGCCACCAGCATGCATTCATGACAGCTGCAGCATCCTGGGGGTCATGCGATTTGAACGGTCACTAAGTGAAAGGTTGTGTACGTACCTGTAACAGGCCAGAAACAAAGTGAGAAAATTTACATTTGCATATCCACCGGTGATGTGATCTTTTTTTTTTTTTTTTTTTTTTACCAATTTTCAGGACAGAGTGATCTTGAATGTTAATTCACAACTTAGTCGAGTTTCTCAGCCCCGGCCCCTGAAGCATGAAACCTGAACTTTGCTTGCTGGAAAAATAAATGATTATCTCAGTGAGTTTTTGCCTTTTCTTCAGACCAGGTTCATCCGGTTTTTGTCTAGGAAGTTGCGATCCACTCAAGCGGAAATATGAGATTGTTGTTGTGACTGAGTGTGCCAAAGCCGAGGTTGTGTGATGAGCGAGACCTGATGACAGCATGGTTTCGCTGACAAGCTGGGACATTCCATTCCATTCCACTTCATTCCATTCCATATTTTCTATTCTATTCTATTCTATTCTATTCTATTCTATTCTATTCTATTCTATTCTATTCCATTCCATTCTATTTCATATTTTCTCTATTCTATTCTATTCTATTCTATTCTATTCTATTCTATTCTATTCTATTCTATTCTATTTTATTCTATTCTATTCTATTCTATTTCATATTTTCTCTATTCTATTCTATTCTATTCTATTCTATTCTATTCTATTCTATTCTATTCTATTCTATTCTATTCTATTCTATTCTATTCTATTCTATTCTATTCTATTCTATTCCATTCTATTCTATTCCCTTCCCTTCCCTTCCATTCCATTCTATTTCATATTTTCTCTATTCTATTCTATTCTATTCTATTCTATTCTATTCTATTCTATTCTATTCTATTCTATTCTATTCTATTCTATTCTATTCTATTCTATTCTATTCTATTCTATTCCATTCTATTCTATTCCCTTCCCTTCCATTCCATTCTATTTCATATTTTCTCTATTCTATTCTATTCTATTCTATTCTATTCTATTCTATTCTATTCTATTCTATTCTATTCTATTCTATTCTATTCTATTCTATTCTATTCTATTCTTATTATTATTATTATTATTATTATTTATTAGACTTATAAGCCGCTCTTCTCCAGGGGACCCAGAGCGGCTTACAACACAGATAATAACAATCGCATTAAAGTCTAATATAAATTAAATTAAAATGATCATAAAATAAAACAATACCCCAAATTTTTAATAAAAAAAACATTCATCCAACATTCAGCACCAATCATTCCCAGATCTGCCGACACAAATAAGTTTTTAATTCTTTTCGGAAGGCCAGAAGAGTGGGAGCGGTCCGAATCCCCGGAGGGAGCTGATTCCAGAGGGTAGGGGCCGCAACAGAGAAGGCCCTTCTCCTGGGGCCCGCCAGCCTACATTGACTGGTCGACGGGACCCGGAGAAGACCAACTCTGTGCTCTCTGACCGGTCGTGATGAGGTATGAGGCAAAATGTTCAGGCCTGGTTCACACTCTACACTCTTTTGCGTACGCTTGGCTGAAGCTCCCTTTTCTGGCCCAGGTTACTTTGCACAGCACAGCTCAGATCCTGCCATCTTTCCCCTTCCTCCATTACTCATCTGGAAAATATTTCATCTGGACTCATTTCCAGGAGGATATCGACAGACTACAAAATGGTTTTGATGGCAATTTCCTCCTCTGGCAGCAGATTGAAAACCTGTAAGCAAACAAACCAGATGTCCTTTGAACACACACATGACACTAAAAGAAGGGAACCCTACAGGCACAGACCCACATTGACAGAGTTGGGTATAAAAACATGTAGTAATAATAATAATGATGATGATGATGATGATGATGATGATGATAATGATAATGATAATGATAATGATAAAGGTGGAAGGGACCCTGGAGGTCATCTAGTCCAACCCCCTGCTCAGGCAGGAAATCCTACACCATTTTGGACAAAGGGCTGTCCAGTCTCTTCTTAAAAACTTCCAGTGTTGGAGCATTCATAGTTTCTGGAGGCAGGTGGTTCCACTGGTTAATTGTTTTAACTGTCAGGAAGTTTCTCCTTAGTTCCAGGTTGCTTCTCTCCTTGATCAGTTTCCATCCGTGGCTTCTTGTCCTGCCTTATCAACCAATTCAAAACCCTGTTTTGTGTACAGGTAATCCTTGACTCCCAACAGTTCCTTTAGTGACCGTTCAAAGTTACAACGGCACTGAAAAAAGTGAATTATGACCGTTTTTCACAGTTAAGACCACTGCAGCATCTCCATGATCATGTGATCAAAATTCAGGCGCTTGGCAACTGACTCGTATGTATGACGGTCGCAGTGTCCCGGGGTCACGCAATCCCCTTTTATGACCTTCCGACAAGCAAAGTCAGTTGAGGAAGCCGGATTCACTTCACAACCGGTTTACTAAATTATCACTGAACAACCGTGCCAATAGTGGTCAGAAAATGGGGCAAAATTATCTTAACAAATATCTCACTGAACAACAGATTTTTGAGTTTAATTATGGTCACAAGTTGAGGACTACCTGTAGTGGTTACAGTACTGTACTGGTCTATAAACTAGTGAACGGTGAGTTCTAGTCCTGCCTTAGGCGTGAAAGCCAGCTGGGTGACTTTGGGCAGTCAGCAGGAGACTGTGAGTTCTAGTCCCGCCTTAGGCATGAAAGCCAGCTGGCTGACTTTGAGCCAATCAGCAGGATACGGTGAGTTCTAATCCCGCCTTAAGTGTGAAAGCCAGCTGGGTGACTTTGGACCAATCATCAGGAGACAGTGAGTTCTAGTCCCTCCTTAGGCATAAAAGCCAGCTGGGTGACTTTGGGCCAATCACCAGGAGACAGTGAGTTCTAGTCTCACCTTAGGCATGAAAATCAGCTGGGTGACTTTGGGCCAAGCACCCGGAGACGGTGAGTTCTAGTACCGCCTTAGGCATGAAAGCTGACTGGGTGAGTTTGTGCCGGTCACTTTCTCTCATCCCAACAAGATTGCCGTTGTGGGGAAATAGGAAAAGGAAGGAGAATATTATATGTTCTTCCTTGAATTGCTTATAAAGTAATAAAGGTGGGATAAGAAATGTAACCAGTAAATAAATAAAAAGAAAAAAAAGGTAACATAACGGAGGAGGGACTCCCGAGTAACTCTGCTTCAAGCCAACTTCAGGAGGTGTAGGTTTTCTCCCCTCACAGAGAAATCTTCCTTGTATATTCTTAATGAAGACCCCAAATAAATCTGCATATTACTGCAGTTTCATAGAGTATGAAAGGTTAAAATAGGAAAGAGGATGGGCATCCTTAGGGCGGGCAGGTGTAAATCCCATCACTTTTGTAAACTACATAAATTGTAAATCATGTTGTTTGTACAATGACGTTGTGCAAACAATATGATTTACAACTGTATAAATTGTACAAATGGCTTTGGCTCAAATAATAGCAGCTGTGAGAGGGACCTCGGAGTCCTAGTGGACAATCACTTAGATATGAGCCAGCCGTGAGCTGCAGCTGCCAAAAAAGCCAACACAGTGCTGGGCTGCATTAACAGAGGGATAGAATCAAGATCAGGTGAAGTGTTAATACCACTTTACAAGGCCTTGGTAAGACCAGAATCCTGTTTTGGTCACCATGATATAAAAAAGATGTTGGGACTCTAGAAAGAGTCCTCTGGAATTGGGCAGCTAATTTCAAAATAATAAAATAAAATAAAATATTGTAATAAAATAAAATTAAAATTAAAATTATTAAAAATAAAATAAAATAAAAAATTAAAATAAAAATAAAAATTAAAATAAAATAAAGTAATAAAATGAAATAAATATTATAATAAAATAAAAAAATTAAAATGAAATAAAATAAAATAAAATATAAAATATAAAATGAAATAAAATGAAAATGAAATAAAATAAAATAAAATAAAATTAAGATAAAATAAAATAAAAAATAGAATAAAAAAGAATAATAAAATGAAAATGAAATAAAATAACAAAATAAAATATAAAATATAAAATGAAATAAAATGAAAATGAAATAAAATAAAATAAAATTAAGATAAAATAAAATAAAAAATAGAATAAAAAAGAATAATAAAATGAAAATGAAATAAAATAAAATAAAATAAAATTAAGATAAAATAAAATAAAAATAGAATAAAAAAGAATAATAAAATGAAAATGAAATAAAATAACAAAATAAAATATAAAATATAAAATGAAAGAAAATGAAAATGAAATAAAATAATAAAAATAAAATAAAATACAAAATATAAAATAAAAAATAATAATAGTTAAAATGAAATAAAATAATAAAATAAAATATAAAATAAAAATGAAATATAACTAAAATTAAAATGAAATAAAATGAAATGAAATGAAACAAGATAAAAAATAAAATATTATAATCAAATAAAAATAGAAAATAAAATTAAAATAAAGTAAAATAAAATAATAAAACAAAATAAATAATAACGTAAGGTAAAATAAATGAAATAAAATAATCATTGTGACTTCTTGCCTCAGCAAGTAGGCTGAATTTATTTTGACCAGCCAGGCCAATGGTGCTCATTTGTATGTCCTGCACATGCCAGGGTGACCCTCGCATGGATTAAAATCTACCTTCCATTTACCTCAGGGGCAACGAGGCTCAGCCCTGTATCTTGAGGGTAATATTTCAAATGCACCAAATGGCCCGGCTCCCACCCTTGAAAATTGCCTCCTTGTATAACCTTGTTATTCCGGCTTCGCAATTTAAACTAAGTACTCCTGTTGACCCGAAGATTAGTGCATCTGATCACATAAGGAATTTTACTCCATCCAGATAACGTCTATTAGCAACCAGATAAGGATCACATGACAGTGTTTCTAGAAAGAAACCGTTCAGTTTGCGTGTTGGTTATTTCAAGTGTACAAAACCGTGTGTGAATGATATATAATGTGATGATACTTGGGCTTTCTTGCTCACGTTTTGCACCTTGGTACTTGGAACCAACTGTGTTTTGTTATCTGCAATGACTCATTTTATTCATGGTTTCTGGGAGGTGTTTTCTCTTTCCATTTACATAATCTTCAGCGTGCAATCATGGTCTCCTTGCTGCCCCATTTCACCCCTGCCTGCCACATCACAACACACATGCAAACAGTTCTTGAGGGACGGTCATTATTTCTGTCGCTAAGCAAGGCAGTTGTTAAATGAATCGGCCCCACTTCCACAACCGTTTTGCCACCTTTCTTAAGTGATTCACTGCAGCTGTTAAGGGACTCCAGTTTCCCCCGGTGACTTTGCTTGATGGAAGGATATAGATTATAATTGTATGTGCTTAATGATTTTTGTAATTGTATAAATCTTAATAAGCAATATTATATTCAATTTGAGCTTCATTTATATGACTTTGTTATTGAATAAGATAACCCGATCACTATGTTGTGTCTTAAGCTTTTGGGGAGATGGGAAAAATTAATAAATACTTACTGAGATAGAACTATTAATATAGGGAAATTTGGAGAGAGGAGTTGCTCGTACATTACCCCTGGACTACATCCAAAGAGGGATGAGAGGGAAGAAAGAGTGAAAGAGGGGAGAAGGAAGTAGGAAGGTTGGAGGAGAAGAGGAGAAGTGGAGAGAAAGGGAAGGAGAGAGGTGGAGGAAGAGGGAAGTAGGAAGAGAAGAAAGGGAGGAAGAAAGAGGGTGGATGTGGTGAAGGGGGTAGTGGGCGAGCAACACCAAAAGTCAAGTGTAGGCATTTATTTTATTTCATTTAAAGTATTATATATATGAATGTAAAAGAATGTATGCTAATATCCCACAAATATCATGGTATATGCATCGGGGAGAGTTTGGAATGAAATTGATAAATATTAAAATAGGTTTAATAGAAATTTATGATAGAAATAGAATATATTAAATTTATATGTTTTTGATTTCTTTTTTGTTTTGTGTGGGAGAGGGAAATAGAAAGATGAAAAAGAATGTATTAAGTTGAGCTGTATATGTATGTTTTTATTCTGGAATTTTTGTTTACCCAATCATCATGGTGTGTTTTAAGCATTTATTGTTAAAATTATAAAATCAATAAAATATACTTTAAAAAAAAAGTGATTCACTGCAGCTGTTAAGGGACTCCAGTTTCCCCCGGTGACTTTGCTTGATGGAAGCCAGCTGGGAAGGTCACAAATGGCCATCACACAACCCCGGGATGCGGCAACTGTTGTAAACACAGGTAGCCCTTGACTTAACAACCACAATTGAGCCCAAACATTTATGTTCCTAAGTGAGACACTGGATAAGCGAGTTTCCCCCTCTCCATTTTACGAGCTTTCCTGCCACAGTTGTTAAGTGGTTCACTGCAGTTGTTAAATTAGTAACCCCATCATTAAATGACTCCTGCTTCCCCCCCCATTAACTTTACTTGTCAGAAGGTCGCAAATGGGGATCACGTGACCCGCCTGGACGCTGCAAGCGTCATAAAATATGAGTCAGTTGCCACATGTCCAAATTGTCCCTTGACTGTGGGGATGCTACAATGGTCATAAATATGAAAAATGGTTGTAAGTCACTTTTTTCAGTGCCGTTGTAACTTTGAACGGCCAAATAATAATAATAATAATAATAATAATAATAATAATAATAATAATAATAATAATGTTGGCAGGGATCTTAGAGGTCATCTAGTCCAACCCCCTGCTCTGGCAGGAAACGCTATACCAGGGGTAGGCAACCTTGGCTCTTTTATGACTCGTGGACTTCAAATCCCAGAATTCCTGAGCCAGCCGTGCTGAGGGGAAAGGGAGAGGTTTCCAAGCTGAGCCATGCTGGCTCAGGAATTCTGGGAGTTGAAGTCCACAAGTCATCAACGAGCCAAGGTTGCCTATCCCTGCCTTACACCATTTCAGACAAAGGGCTGTCCAGTCTCTTCTTAAAAACTTCCGGCGTTGGAGCATTCACCGCTTCTGGAGGCAGGTTGTTCCACTGGTTAATTGTTCTCACTGTCAGGAAGTTTCTCCTTAGTTCTAGGTTGCTTCTCTCCTTGGTTAGTTTCCATCCGCTGCTTCTTCTCCTGCCTTCAGGCGCTCTGGAGAATAGCTTGACTCCCTCTTCTTTGGGGCAGCCCCTGGATACTGGAAGACTGCGATCATGTCCCCCCTTGTCCTTCTCTTCATTAGACTTCATTAAATTAACAGCTGTCGCTAACAAGTCAAGGTGATCTTTACAAAAGGGACACCGCCTCTATTGCAGCCACAGGATGCTGCTTTCTGCATTCAGATGGTCCTTGACTTGCAAACATAATGGAGCCTGCCCATGATGGTCCTAAAGCAGGAGTCCCCAACCTCCGGTCTGTAGACCGGTACTGGGCCACGGCACACCATAAACCGGTCCGCACAAACAAGCAAAGCCCCATCCGTGGGATGCAGGCAGCACACAAAACCACGCCCTCTCTGGTCTGCGGAAAAACCTCTCTCCACGGAACCGGTCCCTGGTGGTGCCCAAATGTTTGGGGACCCTCTGTCCTAAAGCACGTCCCCCATGTCCCAGACCCCATTTTTTGATCTTTTTTGCAGGGGTCATTAAGCGAATCAGCTCGGTTGTTAAATGAATCACTCGCTGTTAAGCAAACCTATTGTTCACTCTAGGGCAGGAGTCCTCCACCTGTGGGCCAGGGCCCACTACCAGTCTGCGGTCTTTTCCCAAGCCGACCAAAAGTGGCCGGCTGGTGTGCAAGTGTGCGCGTGCACACAGCCCCCAATCCCAGGCGGTGGCAGCCCCACTTGCACAAGCATTGCGGCCACTCTCGGCTTCACTCTCGGCTTCAAGAATGATCAAGGAAATGGAGCGCCTCCCTTATGAAACCAGATTGCAACGCCTCGGTCTCTTCAGCCTTGAAAGACGGCGTTTAAGGGGTGACTTGATCGAAGTGTATAAAATCATGCATGGGATAGAAAAGGTGGATAGAGAAAAATTCTTTTCTCTATCACACAATACCAGGACAAGGGGGCACTCCCTAAAGCTCATAGCTAAGAAAGTGAGGACAAATAAAGGGAAATATTTCTTCACCCAGAGGGTCGTTGATTTATGGAATTCACTTCCAGAAGAGGTCGTGACAGCTGTCAGCCTTGATAGCTTCAAGGCAGGGTTAGATAGATTCATGGATGCCAAGTGTCTCGGTGGTTATTAAAACGGATGTCCATGTGCCGCCTCTATGTTGGTTGAGGCAGGCAGGATTCCCTTGAGTCCCATTTGTTGGGGGTCAAGGGAAAGGGAGGGTTTTGCCTTCTCTTTCTGCTCAAGACCCACATGTTCAATTGGTGGGCCACTGTGTGACAGAGAATGCTGGACTCGATGGGCTTTGGCCTGATTCAGCATGGCTCTTCTTATGTTCTTATGTTCACACTCGCAGGCTCACACGAATGTCATGGGCACTCAGGGCTTCAATTGCGCAAGGAACACGTGCACATACAGCCTCAATGGGTGATTGCACACATGCCTGCCCCTCCCACAAAACTATCCGCCCCCCCGGAAAGGTTGGGGAACTCTGCTCTAGGGCATTGAATGTATGGCATCAAATTGTTCTCGACTCCTAGTGACCCCATAGATTTTCTCCATGAGGATTCAAGGTTTAACAGAATAACAGGAGTTTGAAGGGACCTTGGAGGTCTTCTAGTCCAGCCCCCTGCTCAGGTAGGCGACCCTATACCAGGGGTCTTCAAACTTGGCCCTTTGATGACTCGTGGACTTCAACTCCCAGAATTCCTGAGCCAACACGCCTCAGTTTGGAAACCTCTCCCTTTCCTCTTAGCATGGCTGGCTCAGGAATTCTGGGAGTTGAAGTCCACGAGTCATAAAAGGGCCAAATTTGAAGACCTCTGCCCTAGACCATTCTAGTTAAGTGGCTGTCCAGTCTCTTCTCGAAAACCTCAGTGATGAAGCACCCACAACTTCTGACAAAATGATTTCCAGTTTTATAATATTAAATGGTTTCTTCTCCGGGTCTTACAGTTAACAAGGAAACCTCATTTAACAACTAGTCCTTCAGCAGCTGTTCTACGTTATGACGGCGCTGAATGAGTGGTCCTTATGACTGGTCCTCAAAGTTCTGGCTGTCCCAGAACTCCCGCGGTTACGTGATCACAATCTGGACACTTGGCAACTGACTGACATTTACAATACCTGCAGTGTCATGTAGTCATTTGATAGCGATAGAATTGAACAAATATCTGGAAAGCATTATCTAAACAAAAGAAGATAAAACCATTCCTTAAATCCAGGGAAATGGGAAGGTCTGTTTCCTGTGATCCCCCTCAATCAATCAGAATAGAGCTGGAAGGGACCTTGGAGGTCTTCTAGTCCAGCCCCCTGCTCAAGCAGGAGACCTTATTCTATTCCAGACAAGTGACTGTCTAGCCTCTCCTTTAAAAACCTCCAGTGACGGAGCACCCACAACTTCTGGTGGCAAGCTGTTCCAATGGTTAATTGTTCTCACTGTCAGGAACTTTCTCTCCTTATTTCCTGGTTGCTTCTCTCCTTGATGAGTTTCCATCTATTGTTTCTTGTCTTGCCTTCAGGCGCTTTGGAAAATAGGTTGACCCTCCTTCTTTGCGGCAGCCCCTCAAATATTGGAACATGATGTTCATCTGTACCCATCTTTCAGATCTCCAGATACTGCACACTTCCATGCTGTAACTGAGTCTGTTTACTTTGCAAAGTAGTCCTTAATCCTGTACATAATTATAGTTCCACCTGCCAGCACCACACCTCTGTCAGGTGAGCCACTGGCAGTTTGAGCAACGGGTTTTATGCAGGTAGAGTTTCTGTTTTTAAACCTGTAGAAAGAAGCAGCTATATTTTTTTTTCTTAGCTACAAGGAAGACAGCCTCGTTGCTGTGTTTGTGGGTCTGTTCCTCCCTTCCCAGTTTGGGGTGAAATAAAGATGGGTTTTTCCCAGGGTATAAAACTCTGAAGTGTCCAGAAAGGACAGTTTCTCTAAACCCAGGGGAAAGAAGGAATCAGCTATGGAACAGAAAGAAGAGGGAAGTAGTTGTTTATGAGATGGCATTTTTTTCTCTGGTTTATTGCAGAAATGAACGCTGGACGGATTTATGCAGCCTTTCCTAAGCTGATGTAATCCAGACGTGTACACATTATTTCACACCCCAGAAAACTGAAAGCAGGGTTTCTCCCATATTTCTCAACTATTTAAGATATGTAGACTTTTAACTCATCAAACCTCAAAGCCCAACAAATTCAAGGTGTGTAGACTTTAACTCCCAGAATTCTGCAACATTGGACAATATTTATTTTGGAAGTTTCCAAGAAGAGACTGGACAGCCATTTGTCTGAAACGGTATCGGGTTTCCTGCCTAAGCAGGGGGTTAGACTAGATGACCTCCAAGGTCCCTTCCAACTTTACTATTATTATTATGGATCGTTGCAGTCAGCCAGATGTTCAGACTGGATTTGGCATTTTTGTCTACCTATCGAGGACCTGGGATAGGCAGATGTGGATGTTTGATGGCATTACAGATATCGTCGCAAGATGGAAGCAGTTCCTAGTAAGGCCGCCTTTTGCAATTGACTAACAGCAAATTTGTCAATGCCAATGAGGGTGTCCAAGTGGTGCTCCAGTTGTTTTGGGATTGCACCCAAGGCGTCTATGACTATTGGTGCTACCCTTGCTTGCTTTTGCCACAGTCTTTCTATTTCTATTTGTAGGTCTTTGTTATCTTCTCCAGTTCTTTCTCCTCTATTCTGCTGTCTCCAGGATTATTTATGTGGCTAAGTGAAAAGTGTGTTAAGTGAGTTGGCCCCATTTTACGACTTTCCTTGCCACAGTTGTTAACTGAATCATTGCATTTGTTAAGTTAGTAACACTATTGTTAAGTGAATCTGGCTTCCCTCATTGATTTTGCTCCGCAGAAGGTTGCAAAAGGGGATCACATGGGCCAGGAGTGACATGACAGCAGTCTTCCAATATCTCAGGGGCTGCCCCAAAGAAGAAGCAGTCAAGCTGTTCTCCAAAGTGCTGGAAGGCAGGACAGGAAGCAACGGATGGAAACTGACCAAAGAGAGAAGCAACGCAGAACTAAGGAGGAATTTCCTGACAGTTAGAACAATTAACCAGTGGAACAACCTGCCTCTAGAAGCGGTGAATGCTCCAACACTAGAAGTTTCCAAGAAGAGACTGAACAACCATTTGTCTCAAATGGTATAGGGTTTCCTGCCTGAGCAGGGGGTTGGACTAGATGACCTCCAAGTTCCCTTCCAGCTTTATTATTATTATTATTATTAATTACTAGATGTTTATGTTTCCTTTATTATTTTTATAATATTATAATATTATTTTAATAAAATAATATAATATTATTATAAAATAATATAATAATATTCCTTTATTATTTTTACAATAATATTATAATAATATTATTTTAATAAAATAATATAATAATAATATTATTTTATAATAGCTCAAGGTTAATAAATAATACTAATACTACTACTACTACTAATAATAATAGGAAGTTTCTCCTTAGTTCTGGGTTGCTTCTCTCCTTGATTTGCTCTTCTCTGAATTTTTTCCAAACTCTTCACATGTTTCTTGTGCGGTGGTGACCACAACTGGCTGCTGTATTCCAGGTGGGGCCTCACTGGGGGCGGCACCGACCCTTCCCCGGATCCCGACTCTGCTCGCCCAGGGTCGCAATTGTCACCCGTTTCTCCCTCGAAGTCCTCCAAGGCCCGCCTCCTTTGGCCCCGCCCCCGACGCCCCGCCCCGCCCCGCCCGCGCGCGTAGACCCGCCTCCCCCGCTCCCGGCCCCTCCTCCCTTCCCTCAGGGGAGGCCGTGGCGCGCCGTGGCCCCTCAGAGACCGGCCTGAGAGCCGGCGGGGCGGAGCGGCCTCCCTCGGCGGCTGGCTCGGGCCATGGACGAGCTGCTGCTGCTGCCCACGGCCGTGCTGGAGGTCTGCGTCTTGCTCGGAGCCTCCCGGGAGAAGGCGAGAGAGGCGCGCCAGGTAAACACGCGTCTCGGGGCGGCGGCCGCCGGGAGGGAACGTCGGAATGCGCCCCACCCCGGATGGGTTAGGGGGCTCGCCC